>JAWQEG010002178.1:0-106391 GCA_033782935.1 Petrolisthes cinctipes | reverse complement strand
GTGATTGTTGTTCATTTGTAGTTTGGTTTTACTTTGCTTTATACGTGTTCAGGGTCTCCGAAAATTATCAGTACACTTGTTTGTCATTACTAGTTGATCAGTGTCAAAATTCCAGTCTTTTGCTGCTACATATACAGAGAATTTTAAGTTTTCTGTGTAAAAGATTTTGTGTTTACATTCCTTGGTTCAGTCGCGAGCTGATGGGATGGAGACACGAGCTCACTCATCACTGAGTCGTTTCTACCTGACGAGAGAGGGAGGGAGAAAGAGGGAGAAAGGGGGAGAGATGGGGGAGTGTTGCCACTTCTGACTGACATAGAACTATCGCACCATCCACTGAAAAATTTCCTTCGAAGCATTCACTGGAGAGCGTTAGAGACGGGAAGGATGAATGCTGGTGGTTGGGTATGACTGTATGAGCAACATGAGTGATGATGTGGCAGGATGAATTTAATTAGTTGTATATTAAAGTTACACAGACAGACATGGTTCTCGTAATGTTGTGTAATATCAATTATTGTTGAAACACATTTTTCATTGAATATAGCAATTTCATCAAGTAAGTTTAAGTTTTATAGACACCAATCCCATCTGATGTCATTACAGTTCTGATATCGAACAATACTTATATATGACAACAATGCTAAAATCCAATACATAGGTTTGTTAATGTGAACTCAATCTCCATCATTAGTCCCTTCGCCCAAAGTTTAACCATAAATACTTACACAAGATAAAGACGTCTCTCCAGCCACGGTTATTGGAGTATTTGTTGATCTTTCTCCCTCCACCACCAGCCCCTCCATACCCTCCCTTCTTCCTCTCTCACTCCCCCATAACTCGTCAGGTAGAAGCGACCCCGTGATTAGTGTACTAGTGTCTCCAACTCATCAGCTCGCCACTGCAAGTAGATTGGTCGTGAATGTGTAATGGTCAAGTGTCCCATATTATTTACGGTATGAAAATCTACCCAAATGTTTACTTGATTGTGTTGTCAGAATTTTTTTTTTTTTTAGGCCGCCTTTGATAAACACTATACTAATGTTCATAAAAGTTCATTCCCTCGGTCGGCCACATTAAGGCCTCCATAGACTATCATTCATGCCTGAGCAAACTAGATGACTGTGCAATCATTTAAATTTGCCACACACCAGCAAGAAGACTGAGCAGTCACCACACATTATCATGCATCACTGTACAGGCGTGTGTGTGATTGACGAAAAGCTTGTTGGATATGGTTCAGTCACTTGCACAAACCATCAATCTCAAAGTAATAATGAAAAGTAAATAAAAAACGAGAGAAATACTGTCTTTAATAGCTTTAAAGAGTGGTTTGTTGATCAGTGATGTCGATGAAGTGAGAGAAGAATAGTTTTGCTCCCAAGGTGAAACTAATACAAACCTATTCTGCTAGAAGATTACACACCACTCAAAGACTCCACACCACTAAGACTATACCTACGATGCCAGAGTTATGTCGGCTGTCTACGGAGCAGGATGGGTGAGTTCTTTTGTAATTTTCATAATTGTTTTTAGCCTTATTTAAAGGCTTCTTGAAACCTGGCTGGGGTTAAGGTCGGTTGTATACCAGGTACAGTTGGCCAAGAAAAGACTGCAACCAAATTTGGTGGTGTGTGGCAATGTCTGGCAGCTGCTCCAAAGTAAACACTCTTATTTTATTAATGGATCACTCAGAACCTACAACCTTTGTATGGATAATTACATTCATCCTTACAACTATAGGTTCCGAGTGATCCATTGATAAAATAAGAGTGAATACTTTGAAGCAGCTGCCAGACATTGCCACACACCACCAAATTTGGTTGCAGTCGTTTCTTGGCCAACTGTACACGTGGGTGTAGTGTCCAAATATAAAAAATAAGAGCAACACTTTTTCCCGTTATATTAATATTGAAAATAGATGGGATAAACTGTTGACCATAAATTGGAGTTATTGTATCCTACAAACTGTGCCACAAAAGAGCTGCTTCCCTTTTAGTAAATTCGAGTTGGTTTGTTTCCTGGGATAGTTGTGATATGTGCTCCTTGGCCCTGTGACTCCTGGTGACCGTGTGTACAGTACACACAGATGACGGAAGCTTCACATATTGTCATTAGAGATAAAATGTTATAGGACAATGGCTCTTTCGAAGAAATTCTTCTCTAAAATCTTTCATAGTAACAATCTGACCTTGCAAACAATAATGCACACCTATTATAAACTATAAGCTGCATAGGATAACATGTATTTGTTGTAAAGTCATATAATATTGGACGAAGGAAACTACCAGTCATATTGGAATTATGTCTGAATTACACGAGACATTTAATTTTCACTGATACATTCTTATCCTCAAATTTCTGTAAGTTTTATATAGGTCTTGCCTTGCGCAACTCCCGGTAGTCTGCTAAGGTTAGGTCCCAGTAGTCTGCCACGGTCCCGATTAGGTTAGGTTAGGTTTGGTCAGGTCTGGTCTGCCTAATTCTAAAACAAACTAATACTATTTGTGTTCGCCAAAAGTTGGAAAATCCGAGCCAACTTTTGCCAAAAGCTGGGTGATGGAGTATGGCCAAAACATGATATTTGCTCAATAAATGGATGTTAAAATCAAACTAATCGAATGAAAACCTATAGGAAAAAACTGTTTTGTCTGAAAATCCCTCGCATGTTTAACTCTGAAAGTTTACCGTAATATTCCCGAGATATATAATGCGCTAAATATATTGATATTCCCATTTAGCTTAATGTGGAAGTAGCTCTGCCAATTAAGTCTCTGTAGCTCTGTCACTGTTCGTTTATAACTTATAAAAGATATACTTGAAGGAGAACATGCTTTCACGAATGCGAACTAAAATTTCGCAGAATTATGAGCTGTATGTGAGTTTTTTTTAAGATTATAATTTATATTTAAATGTTGAAATAAGTGCCCGCACCAACTACACTTATGCATCAATGTATTTTGGTGGAAACTTGGAAGATAGTTGACAAAAGGCATATTTACTGATAAACATTTAATAAATGGATTAAAGAAACTCAAAATGCAGCATAAACATTACCCCATCCCTTGTTGTAGCGTATTAATCCTAATTTCTGCACCCATACCTTACACAACCAGTCATTGTACCCGAAAAATTCCTAGCAGTGCAGTGGATAATTATTTTTTCCTCCTATATCGACATGACCTGTGCCGTTCTGGTGGAGGATCGACTAACTATGTATTATAACAGTTTGCAACTCCCATGTCATAGAGCTCAGTGGATTGGTTGGAAGAATCGGTAGCGCATCAATTTACAAAAGAGGTTCTCCCCTCAAAATATTTAATGAACCAGGGAGAAAAATGACCTTTCTGACCTGTAAGACCCTGTAGGATGAGGGAAAAGATAGAAGGGGACAGTGTGTGGGTTTTGATCCGAAGGGGCGAAAAGTTTCATTAAGAACTGTATGTATGGTCTGAAGGGTCTCGAGTCTTGGGACGAGTCTTGGTGAGGTTTGAGGCAGGAGTTGGTGGCTTGTATAATCCATCGCTGATCGGATATATTGTTTGTACACTGTGGTTTCTTTGTGTCCAAATGTTGTGCTGGCAAGTGATCTGAGGGCATTAAGTCTTTGCATGCATTTGTTTTTGATGATTGTGTTGTTGTTTGAATGACGGATGTGTTTTGTTGTGCCAAGTATTTTGGGGTGTGTGGTATAGGTGTGTTTATGGTGAGGTAAGGTGTGGTGTGTAGCGGTTTTCAGCGTTCCTGTTTGTGAGAAGAGTGACAGTTGACTTGGTGGGTACTAATTTGTTTTGTTTGTGGTGTGTTGAGGTAGGGTTGATGTGAGTGGCTGTGTCTGCATGTGTGTGTGATAACTCGTCTGCGTAGGATGCTACGTGTATTTGTGGTGTCTGGGCTACTTTCCTCCCAAGAATTGGCTAGTCATATTTTTGTGTTATGCATGTTTGTGTTGTATATTAAGTTTGTGATGTTGTGGCGGGGGATGGCATCGAATGCTTTGCTGATATTCAATGTGGCGAGGAGTGTTCTGCGTGGGGGTGGGGGGGGGGGGTCTATCAGAGTTGATGCCATCAGAGAATATGGGAAGAGTGTTCGTTGAGTGTAGTGGTCTGAAACCCTGTGAGGATGCAAGGGGAATGTGTGGTGTGATTAGACTAATGAAGAGGCGCTCAGTAACTATGGATGTGGTGCAAAGGAGGGTGACGAGATGAAGGTAGTGTGGGATCTTTGTTGGGTTTGGGGATAGTGATGATATTTCCATGCCATTAGATGTTGTGCGGAGTGGCTGTAGTTTGCTATGTTAGAGAGTGTTTGTATGCCTTGTGGTCCAAGGTGTAGGCTATGTTACCGATGCTGTCAGGGCCACGGGTAGATGAGTGCTGGAGGTTGTGGATGATGTGATTCGTCTGACAGTTTGTGAATGGTGCTTAGTCTGGGTCAGTGGGGGAAATGTCTTACGTCTGGTAACTCGTCGGTCTTTAGGGTGAAGGTGGCTGACATGAGAGAAATGGTGGATGAGGATGTTTGCTTATTTATTTGAGGGTATAGTGTCTGTTCTTATTATGGCTTCATATGATTGTGTAGTGTTGCTGTTGGACTGTGTGATGCTGTCTTAGAGTTTTGTAGACTTTGCTGGTGTTTTTGTGATAAAGTGTGTCAAACTATTGCCAAAGTGTTTTATGTTCTTTAATAGTGTTTGTAATTAGTGTTTGTATTTGCTGTGCGAGAAGAATTGCGAATGTGAGTATAATTGTTTAATTGTCTGATGTTGAGGCCTTGAATTTCTAGTGTAAAGTTGGGGTTGTGTTTTCTTCTGTTGCCTCTAGGGTTGTGTTGTTTGTCTGCGTTTTCTATAATTCTATTGAAAATTTGTACAACATTGTTTATGTTTGTGATGGGTGTACCATTCAAAATGTTATTCTGATTCGGTAGTAAAGACTTCCCAGTTGGCTATTTTGTAGTTAGTGTGTCTGTTGTCAGTTGGAGTGATTCTTGTTTTGTGATGATTATGATTGGGAGATGGTCAGAGCCATGGGTTCTCACCACTATCAATGACGTTCTGGGGGCGAGGTTAGGGTGCAGAAGGTGGTGATTATTGGCAGAGGGCTTGGTGAGGGATGTCGTGGTGTTGGTGAGTGTTTTTTTTAATGTGATGAGGATGTCCATTCGAGAAAGGATTTCAAACCCTCTGTCTATATCTGGGTTGTTGACTTGCAAGACCAACGTCTTTGCGTTGAAGTCACCACTCGGGATGAGATCAGGTTGGTTAGTGATTTGTTGGATCTGTGGTGAAAAATTATGGGGAACTGTCGGGCAGGCATTAGGGAGGATGTATAGATCAAGTATTGTAATACTTGTTGTTTTGCCAGTGGGTACTATGACGGCTTGAATTTCCTTGATGGGGGAGGAAGAGAGTTGGTGTGCACTGAATTCTTTATATTTAAGGGATTTGTGGACTAGGGTGGCGAGTCCAACGCCATTGCTGTAGGCCAGGTCTTGGCTGATGGTGGTGAAATTGGGAAATGTAGGTGTTTTATGTGTTGCGTAATCTTGTTCTTTGTAAGATGCCAATGTGTATGTTGTTGTATTTTTGTGTTGATGCCATCTATGTTTAATTGAAGTATGTTAATGTTGTGTGTTGGTGCACGGGGGTGAGGAGTCAGTGAGGGGATGGAGATAATGGTGGTAGGGGTGATGGTGTATGAAGTGAGGGTGATAGAGGTGGGAGTGAGGGTAAGGTGCTGTTATAGTAGAAGTATGGGACATGTGGGACAGGTCCATGTGTTTGTGTAGTTTTTTCTGGAGGCAAGTGACGTACATGTGAAGTGGGTCCAGTTTGTTCAAGAGTTTCATTGAACAGAACCCTTTGTCTGTTTACTAGATGTGATGGGTTTTGAGCAGGTCTGACATGTGTATTTGTAAATGGGTCCAGGATTAATTTCAATGCCTCCGGCAAGAAGCCGAGAAATGACAGCCTGAGAATATTTCTTGGTGGTGGAAAGAATGTGTAGCCGAGTTGTGATCGATGTGGTAATTGCCCAGGTGACCGAAGCCATTCCCAGGGACTCTCGACCCCTTGGTGGGGGAGGGAGGATTTTGTAACAGACCGTTCTCCTCGCTTGTTTTTGACATGTTTGACAGGGTGTGGTAGGCCCAATCAACACAAGCATAATTTAAGGCCGTCCACACGATCGAGCACTGCTCTACGGGCATACACTGTTACGAAAACCCATTCCAGTAAACAAGTTTGGTAGGTGTGTGGCGAGCATAAAGCGAGTATCACACGAGCACTTTTTTCTGCGACATCGTGTCGTGCGACACCATTTTCGACGACATGTCGCGGGAAACGGGAGATTTCGGACGACGAGGTGTCCACGGAAACTATCGAAAACTGTCGGGGATTTCCTGCGACAGGGAGAAAGTCGTTGAAAGTCTATAGAGAATAATATTGTATGCAATATATTATTATGGCATATTATGATTTAAGTAGTGTTAGGTATCATTATTTGAATATAGAAATTGTATTCCTAGATCTTATATATTATATACGCCAAATTTAACTGTTAAATATGAGCATGTTCTGGAACATTGATTTGATTTCGGGGTTTGTTTACGTTTCTGCTTTCGCCTGCCGCCTGGTCCAAACCTCTTTCCTCTTCTTCTTCCAAAACAATTGTACATGCTCCAACAGTTAAAATTGCTCGGTTAATGGCGTCCATCCTTGGGGATTTCGCTTTTGTGACAGTGTTTTGGTAGTCCCGCGTGGTGTCGTCGGTCGTCGTTGTTGTCTTTCTTGAGAATTTGCCGTGTGCCATTGTTTCCCGCGACATGTCGAAAATGGTGTCGCAGGACACGATGTCGCAGGAAAAGAGCGACCGTGTGATACGGCCTGTACAGCGTGGAGACAGCCAGGAAATGAATCATCTGGTAACACTGCAAAGAAGAGAGAGAAATATGCTCGTTCCGTAGTGCTCGATCGTATAAACAGACAAAAGCGAGTTTGTTTGTTTTTTTACCGTCCAGTGTTATTCACCTGCTTCTGGCTCGCTTCTGTCTGGTGTATGCTCAGACAGTGTCTCTTTGTGTTGATGCGCCTTTAGAAAGAGGTCGGGTGTATGTGATTACTGTAGTCAGAAGGAATATTAAAATGTCATGAATCAGAAAGAGACAAAACCGAGTAGGATTTGGTAGAGGATGCCAATTCCCTCACTTGTGGATAGGCTCAAACCAGACCAGAGGATGTAATATGATGTGTGTGTAAATGTCCCTCCTGAATTATAACACACGATTTACAGGTAGAATTTAACTGTCCATAATGAGAACCTTGCGTTCAAGTATCAGTGACATTTTAGTGACAAATGTTTCATTACCTCAACCTATATTTTTTCTCCATTAAATTATTCGCCATCATTTTGGGTGACTTAGTAATCCACTGTAAATATAAACAAATAGATAAATACATTCAGTAAGGAAAACAAATTTATTAAACAGTTCTTTACATTTACATTCAGTAAGGAAAACAAATTGATTAAACAGTTCTTTATATTTATTTTTTAATGTCTCAATAATGGGTCCATCCACCTTGTTTCTCTATTACTTCACGTAGTCTCTCAGGCATAGAGGACACTATACTTCTCACAAGGTGTGGTTTGTTGCAGTATCCTTCCCACACGCGATTAACGTGAGCCATCAACATATCTGCTGTTCTCTCTTGCTCTGCCTCCCATGTATTAACCATATTTGCCCAAATATTTTCTATCGGGTTGCAATCATAACCTTTACTGGGCCATTCCAACATTTGTAGGTTTTCTTGACCAGCGAACCACTCCCGAACTGCTCGTGCCGTGTGAACTGGGCAACGATCTTTGACAAATATGATAGGGCCAGCAGGAAAGGGGGAAAGGGGAAGTTCCTTTCTTGTAGGGAAGGGAGATATTAATCCTGCAGTATCCTCAAGTATGCCTGAGCCGTAAACCGTCCCTCCAGTCTCGTGACATCACCTACACCATATATGGAGATCCATCCCCATACATTGCACACTACGTGGCCACTCCTTGTCTCCTCAAATATGTGGGGACGCTCATACCTAGAAATATATAAAGTATTAGTTAAAATAATGTACTAACCTCCATAGTTTATATGGGTGGGTAAAACTACAGTAAGAAGATCAGGTTGTGTCTTTTGCCTGTAAAATTGGTAATCAGCAATTTGGAATTAATGGAAGATAAGATTAATTATATTTTGACAAGTTAATAGATCCACGTTGTGTGTGTGTGTGTGTTCACAGATATGGAGATGCCATATTTTATTAAAAATTAATATTTAACTAAGAATTATTACCTATATTGTAAAGTATGCAGCAGATTGTTAATGACGGACTAGTAAAATACATTTAGTGCTTCCAAAAGCTAGATTTATTCAGTTTGCTAGACCCCTTGTTTTCTTATCAGAGTTGCTGTCTTTGAAGACATAAAATAATACCTGGTGTTATCCATCCTCCACACATGTTTCAGTCCATGATCAGAGGATCTGAACGTTTTTCATCAGTGAATACCACCCTGGGGTGGGATCTTCAAAGCATCGTAACCGCAGTTATGATTCTCGTAGCGCCATATTTGCTCGTAAGTTGCTCATAACCGCTACGATCGTATCTTCAAAGCTTCGTAAGGGAGTTTCCGTCCGCCATTATGCGCCATATTTGCTCGTAGCGCTACAAGAACTGAAAAGCACCCTTTAGGCTGATAGCAGGGTCGCGTAGTCGATAAACAACCCGTAAATAGTGAGATTTGAGTTTATTTACACTTGGCGCGGCCGACACAGGCGACATAATGGTTGTTGTTGTTGTCACTTATCGGTAAATATAAACAATTGGAGGGGATTCAGTGAGCAGCTTAGGAGAATGGAGCTGCAAGTGTCAATTTAAACTGATGCACTGTGAAATAGAAAGTTACAAATACTTTTGTTGTGTATCATTACTTTTGGAGTGTTTAAGAATAATAGGATATAATGGTGACTTACTAATTGCAGGAAAGTGGCTTCCAGTTACCTGCAAACAAAGCAGAAATTCTTCATTGCATAGTTAGACCTAACTTAATCCATGTAGTATGAGTCTTTAATCCATAGTCCTTTGCATGAAGTGGATATTCTTAAGGTTAATAAACTTTCTTTATGATTGATTGACTTTCTAATGAAAATATTACAAGCACATTAATGTGATGTGTGAGCTGGTAACATTTAAATAACTGGAATTATATACCTACTGATATATACTGGAGATGTGTAAAAGGTTGACCATATTCCCGAATCTAAAGACAAAAATATGTCTCAGAATTAACTAATGCAAATATTATCATGTTGTAAAAGTCTCAATAACATGTACCGTACATGAACCTTTCCAACCAATTCAATTAATTTTATTGAACAGTATAATTTAATACATAATTTTCACCTGTTCTCATATTACATAAGACTTGTATTTTTCTAAAATAAATGCTTTTCAACAGCATATAACAAATATGTGACTGGTATTGGTTTTTCTAAATGTTTTAATTATAGACTATAAAAAAACCTACATTTTATTTACATATGACACCTGTAAAGTTTACAGAAATCCATGATACCTCCCTAGCTATTTGTACTATTAGTTTCCTGCACTATCACAGTTCATTACATTATATATACCTGAGTAAAAACCTGCAAATTTATGATATTGGAAAGCTGTTTGAACTCATGTACTTTCCAACAATGACTGAAAACAAAAAAACACCAATTCCTTAATGACTACAGTACTTGTTTGGCACTCTTCACATTGCTTGGACATATCACAAATATGGCAGAGAAATTATTAAAATACAATAAGATTAAAGCCACAGTACGGCATAAGTATATCCTTATAGTTAATCTTCGAACCTTGATATGTAAATAAAACTAAGACATTAATATTATTAGCCAAAGATAAGAATGCATGAAAAAAAAGTTGATTTTACTCAAAGAATAATAAATCTAACATGAAATGTGAATGTTAAAAGCTATAATTGAAAGACAAAATATATAATGAAAATAAATAATGTAATTTCTTAAAAAACATAAGCAGAAGTTAACAATAATTTAGATTGAAACCTACACACAAACCACACAACTAAAAACATACTTGCACACTAATAACTCTGTCACAAAATATAACCCAACTTAAACCACACTAATCATTAAAAAAAAAAATCACACACACAAAACAAAACACACTTGAAAACAAATCACCTTTTCTCGATAGCCTTTTTAATGTTCACCAAAGTTTCTGATATTGTGGCTATATTTTCTGCAAGATCCATCAAAATATCCCTTATAGTCTTATGGACAACTAGTATATCTGGAGCTAGCGTAGCTTCCAGATGAGCTGTCACACCTCCAGCTGACCTAGAGGAAGGGCGACTTGAGGCTACAGAGCTGTGGTACGAATGCTCCTCACTTGGTGGTAGGTTTTACCAGCTTCGGCAAGCTGTCGCCAGTCAAAACTTCACAGTCTTCCACTGTAACTGGCCCGAAGTCCTGCCAACTTGGCCCAGGTCTAGGTGAAGGGGCCCTTGATGGCAGTCCTGGGTCATCCACATCACCTTATTATGAAATTATGAAAATTAGCAACTTTCATATAATTTTAGAGAAATATTAAGGATTATCGTTATGAATTAATATTGTAAAGTCACTCTTAAAGAAAGCAGTATATAATTAGTCATACATATAAGTACAGCAGCAGTACTGCAATTTTTACTTGGTTAAAGTACTCATATGATACATATGGAATCTAACAAAGCATCACAAATTTAGTTTTGATTAACATGGCTCCAATTTTTTCGACTACATGAACTGCTAACAGGAGTTATTTATATGATACACAAAATGTATAAATCACTATGTACTTGACTCCTGTATATTGGGTCATCACTGTACATGTACCGTATTTACTGAAGGTATGGATATATGAGAACATCTTGTATATTTGTTCCTAGGACTAAGGCCTTATGATTTGCACTGTTTAACTTTGAATGGAATTGAGAGGTAATGCTGCTCAAAATGTATGTTTTATATATATAAACTCTCAATGTAATTACTTCACATAGTGCCAATGAGGGAAGATTTCCATATTACTAGCCTAGATGAACAGCAGGATATTTTTTACTGTTATATACTGTACATACTGCCTGGGTCTTGGAGTCCACAGAAATACCCGACACTTGCACTTCTTTAATGACTTGAGCCATAGCCTCTTCTATGTGGGTGAATGTCTTTGTGTCACTAGTGTCACCACCTGAAATATAACGAAAAATGGTACATAATTCAATAACAAAGCAGAACCAAGCAGAATAAATTACAATACCTGCTGGTTATCGTATTAAAATGGTACTGTATCTAAATCAGGCAATGGACACTCCCCCCCATCCTTCAACCTATGTGTGCCCATGCCAACAGCCAAATCCATAATATAAATAATGCTTATATAATTTATTTCCTTGATCTGTCTTTCAATAAAACTGTTTGAAGTCTTAGTTATTATATTGCACTTGCCAGATTTCACTACATATGGTATATTTCTGCCTGTTACTTGGTAATGGCAATCAACTGTACAGATTTTGAGATTAATATAGAAACTACTGTAGGTAGGTGTAAAAGAAATAAAACAGTGACAGTAGAAGTTAAAATAATATTATGTCCTCCCAGTCAATGTCTTTGATTTATTTTCATGACAACCAGCTACCAGTAAACTATTTGTATCATGCTGTTCTTGATTTATAGTACGTAACCTAACCTATCTTAAACTAAACTAGCCAAACCTAACCTAACCAAAAATCTATATACAATATACCAGTGATTGGCGTGATATTAAAAATATGCCCGGGGGGGGGGCAGCTGCCTTATCTCCACTGTTGTGTTAAATGTTTATCAACACAGTATAATATTTCACTTACCTGTCTTTTGCTGTAATTCCTGTCTGATGTAACTTGGTGACTGTGTCATCTCAATCAGCTGGTGGTGTTGACATCTGAGACAATGTTTATTTGTTGACATTGTAATACTACGTTATGATTGGCTTACAGTACCAAGGACATATTGTTTCCTTCATTGTGATTGGCTGAGAGCCAGTCAGCTGGGTGGCGGGATGAACAAAACACACGGAACGAAACGGGCAGCGACGCTCGCTACGAGGTTATCATCGTGAGCTACGAGGGAGGTTATGAAGCTTTGGAGATACCAACTTATGATCCTCGTAAGCCACGATCAAATATGGCGGCTACGAGATAGTAAAGGTGATCGTAGCGCCACCAACTTACGATGCTTTGAAGATCCCACCCCTGGAACAGAAGTCGAGTTCTTTATCGACATGCTGCTTGGCGAATGCGAGCCGGCCTTCACGGTGTGCATTTGTGAGGGTCTCCTTTGCAGGAATCCTATGGTGTATTCCAGCACCATGAAGCCGTCTCCGGATAGTGTTAACAGACACCTGCAATTCTAGTTGATCTCGATGTTCCACAGCGGTCCTTAATGGGTACTCATGAGCGGCTTGTATAATTCTGTCATCCTCCTGACGTGTCGTTACTCTTGGTCGGGGTCTCCTTGCTATAAATGAATAGTTCAGGCACAGTTATATTCTTGTTTCTTTCTTACATGATACACTAACTAAGGAGTTCCATGTCGTAAATACAAGTAGTGTGTACACATATTTATAGCTACTCTTTCATACTGGGGCCTGTTAAAAAACACTGAATAGGGCTATAAAGTTACCATTACATGCATAAACAGGAATTTTTACATTCAGTATTGTAGATTCCTGATAAGAACACCGAATATAACGTAGTAATTGAACAAAAACACGATTGAAAAATATACCGTAATAGTCTAGCTACAGCAAGTATACCATACAAACATTCAATGCAGAGTAGGACTTTAGATTTTATAACCACATATCCTCAGTACTGAACCACTTAACACAAATGTTGATGAAATCTCTCCACCCTGAACAAATTGTTTCAGGGTGGAGAGATTTCACCGATATTTGTGTGAAGAGGTTCGGTAATAAGAATATGGGGTTATATAAATACATATACAGCAAGTATCTTTGTAGTACTTACGCAAGTCAGTAAGATCTTCACTTTCTTCCCATCGTCTAATCCACTTAGCAACTGTTGTAGGTGAAATAGCAAGATGGATGGCAATAGCTCGAATACTGTGTCCACCTTCTCGGAGGCCGACAATCTGCTGCCCTCGTAGAGCAATTTGACTATCTCGCCGGTTCATGATGAAAGGAAAACCAGATATTCTCTCGTGAAAGCTGTGGGGTTCTGTCAACACCTCGGTTTATCTATGGTTGACTCTTGGTTCCCGCAAGAGATTGTATGATTAGTTCCTGCGATGATGACGTCAGTAATTACACCATCTTCCCACCTGTTACACACTAATATTGTTTCTGTGACCTTTGTCATAATCGTATAGGAAAGAGTGAAGTAGAGACTGAAAAGATAACACATGTTTGTATTAACCATGAAGCAGTGTTACGTTGGGAAAGATAACCGAACGGTAAGTGTGGAATTTAAATGAGGGCAACTCGGTTGGTTATTAATTGTTTCTTTGACTTACTTACTACTATTGCCATTAAAATAGTAACGGGAAATCATACTATAAATAATATATATTATTACGGACACAAAGTAACAATAAGCGGGTTAAGTACTGTAGACACAGGCTAATCGACAGTTTATTATCAGCGTCCAACCACAGCAATTAATGAATGCCTAACAGTTCAACTGACATCAGGGAAACACACGAGCATCAGCATACTAATGTTTTGCATACCTTTTAGAAACATATAGAAACCTTACTTTTTTATGCATAATATTCTTAGTTATAAGCATGTTACTATAGGGAGATAGATTTTATGCATAAAATAGAAAAATTGACGCCTAAAAGAGAGATCACAAATCCAACACCATGTATTGTGCTTCCCAATATATGTTTTTTTTTGTTTTTTTTTTTATAATACAATTGAGATCCATTTAACCAGCCATTCATGAATGACTCGAGCAAGTTTCGAAGGATTCACTAAACCAGGCAGCTTCGTAACACAACTGGACTACCCTCCTGCTCGACCATTCGCCACCAACCTTTTGCTATATTAAATAGCTATTTGAGTTTATTTCTATATTTTATATATTATTTCTATATTTATTTCTATATATTATAAATATAAAAGGGACAAGTCAACAAAATAACATTATATTAACTGGACCAAGTTGACATTTTTCATCATCTGCACTGAGTCTTGTGATCTGGGACATGTTGGTGAAAAGCTGGGGAAAAAAATCTATCCGTGGAAAAGTTTATATGATGAACGGCGGCAGAATTCTATAGAGTTGTACAGTCGGCGGCAAAAGTCCTGTCGCCTCATTTGCTTCACCGAGGCACGGGATGTTCATAGACTCGAGATTATTAGGTGTAGAAAACGTACAATTGCCAGCACTTCCACCTGTCACAAGGATATCTGCTTCCCCGTACATGTGGCACCAGTGTGATTGTTTACGTTGTAGTTTTATGGCATGAATGGGAGTGGCAGTAACCTCTTTATAAAGACAACTTCACCATGGCGAGAATTCCCATGTCATTGCATATACTGTATATGTTTATAGCATCAAATCATTGCATTCAATACGTATATAGCACGAAAAATATAGAAATAAACTCAAATAGCTATTTAATATAGCAAAAAGGTTGGTGGCGAATGGTCGAGCAGGAGGGTAGTCCAGTTGTGTTACGAAGCTGCCTGGTTTAGTGAATCCTTCGAAACTTGCTCGAGTCATTCATGAATGGCTGGTTAAATGGATCTCAATTGTATTATCAAAAAAAACAAACAAACAAACATATATTGGGAAGCACAATACATGGTGTTGGATTTGTGATCTCTCTTTTAGGCGTCAATTTTTTTATTTTATGCATAAAATCTATCTCCCTATAGTAACATGCTTATAACTAAGAATATTATGCATGAAAAAGTAAGGTTTCTATATGTTTCTAAAAGGTATGCAAAACATTAGTATGCTGATGCTCGTGTGTTTCCCTGATGTCAGTTGAACTGTTAGGCATTCATTAATTGCTGTGGTTGGACGCTGATAATAAACTGTCGATTAGCCTGTGTCTACAGTACTTAACCCGCTTATTGTTACTTTGTGTCCGTAATAATATATATTATTTATAGTATGATTTCCCGTTACTATTTTAATGGCAATAGTAGTAAGTAAGTCAAAGAAACAATTAATAACCAACCGAGTTGCCCTCATTTAAATTCCACACTTACCGTTCGGTTATCTTTCCCAACGTAACACTGCTTCATGGTTAATACAAACATGTGTTATCTTTTCAGTCTCTACTTCACTCTTTCCTATACGATTATGACAAAGGTCACAGAAACAATATTAGTGTGTAACAGGTGGGAAGATGGTGTAATTACTGACGTCATCATCGCAGGAACCAATCATACAATCTCTTGCGGGAACCAAGAGTCAACCATAGATAAACCGAGGTGTTGACTAAACCCCACAGCTTTCACGAGAGCATATCTGGTTTTCCTTTCATCATGAACAGGCGAGATAGTCAAATTGCTCTACGAGGGCAGCAGATTGTCGGCCTCCGAGAAGGTGGACACAGTATTCGAGCTATTGTCAACCATCTTGCTATTTCACCTACAACAGTTGCTAAGTGGATTAGACGATGGGAAGAAAGTGAAGATCTTACTGACTTGCGTAAGTACTACAAAGATACTTGCTGTATATGTATTTATATAACCCCATATTCTTATTACCGAACCTCTTCACACAAATATCGGTGAAATCTCTCCACCCTGAAACAATTTGTTCAGGGTGGAGAGGTTTCATCAACATTTGTGTTAAGTGGTTCAGTACTGAGGATATGTGGTTATAAAATCTAAAGTTCTACTCTGCATTGAATGTTTGTATGGTATACTTGCTGTAGCTAGACTATTACGGTATATTTTTCAATCGTGTTTTTGTTCAATTACTACGTTATATTCGGTGTTCTTATCAGGAATCTACAATACTGAATGTAAAAATTCCTGTTTATGCATGTAATGGTAACTTTATAGCCCTATTCAGTGTTTTTTAACAGGCCCCAGTATGAAAGAGTAGCTATAAATATGTGTACACACTACTTGTATTTACGACATGGAACTCCTTAGTTAGTGTATCATGTAAGAAAGAAACAAGAATATAACTGTGCCTGAACTATTCATTTATAGCAAGGAGACCCCGACCAAGAGTAACGACACGTCAGGAGGATGACAGAATTATACAAGCCGCTCATGAGTACCCATTAAGGACCGCTGTGGAACATCGAGATCAACTAGAATTGCAGGTGTCTGTTAACACTATCCGGAGATGGCTTCATGGTGCTGGAGTACACCATAGGATTCCTGCAAAGGAGACCCTCACAAATGCACACCGTGAAGGCCGGCTCGCATTCGCCACGCAGCATGTCGATAAAGAACTCGACTTCTGGTCCAGGGTGGTATTCACTGATGAAAAAACGTTCAGATCCTCTGATCATGGACGGAAACATGTGTGGAGGATGGATAACACCAGGTATTATTTTATGTCTTCAAAGACAGCAACTCTGATAAGAAAACAAGGGGTCTAGCAAACTGAATAAATCTAGCTTTTGGAAGCACTAAATGTATTTTACTAGTCCGTCATTAACAATCTGCTGCATACTTTACAATATAGGTAATAATTCTTAGTTAAATATTAATTTTTAATAAAATATGGCATCTCCATATCTGTGAACACACACACACACACAACGTGGATCTATTAACTTGTCAAAATATAATTAATCTTATCTTCCATTAATTCCAAATTGCTGATTACCAATTTTACAGGCAAAAGACACAACCTGATCTTCTTACTGTAGTTTTACCCACCCATATAAACTAATACTTTATATATTTCTAGGTATGAGCGTCCCCACATATTTGAGGAGACGAGGAGTGGCCACGTAGTGTGCAATGTATGGGGATGGATCTCCATATATGGTGTAGGTGATGTCACGAGACTGGAGGGACGGTTTACGGCTCAGGCATACTTGAGGATACTGCAGGATTAATATCTCCCTTCCCTACAAGAAAGGAACTTCCCCTTTCCCCCTTTCCTGCTGGCCCTATCATATTTGTCAAAGATCGTTGCCCAGTTCACACGGCACGAGCAGTTCGGGAGTGGTTCGCTGGTCAAGAAAACCTACAAATGTTGGAATGGCCCAGTAAAGGTTATGATTGCAACCCGATAGAAAATATTTGGGCAAATATGGTTAATACATGGGAGGCAGAGCAAGAGAGAACAGCAGATATGTTGATGGCTCACGTTAATCGCGTGTGGGAAGGATACTGCAACAAACCACACCTTGTGAGAAGTATAGTGTCCTCTATGCCTGAGAGACTACGTGAGGTAATAGAGAAACAAGGTGGATGGACCCATTATTGAGACATTAAAAAATAAATATAAAGAACTGTTTAATCAATTTGTTTTCCTTACTGAATGTAAATGTAAAGAACTGTTTAGTAAATTTGTTTTCCTTACTGAATGTATTTATCTATTTGTTTATATTTACAGTGGATTACTAAGTCACCCAAAATGATGGCGAATAATTTAATGGAGAAAAAATATAGGTTGAGGTAATGAAACATTTGTCACTAAAATGTCACTGATACTTGAACGCAAGGTTCTCATTATGGACAGTTAAATTCTACCTGTAAATCGTGTGTTATAATTCAGGAGGGACATTTACACACACATCATATTACATCCTCTGGTCTGGTTTGAGCCTATCCACAAGTGAGGGAATTGGCATCCTCTACCAAATCCTACTCGGTTTTGTCTCTTTCTGATTCATGACATTTTAATATTCCTTCTGACTACAGTAATCACATACACACGACCTCTTTCTAAAGGCGCATCAACACAAAGAGACACTGTCTGAGCATACACCAGACAGAAGCGAGCCAGAAGCAGGTGAATAACACTGGACGGTAAAAAAACAAACAAACTCGCTTTTGTCTGTTTATACGATCGAGCACTACGGAACGAGCATATTTCTCTCTCTTCTTTGCAGTGTTACCAGATGATTCATTTCCTGGCTGTCTCCACGCTGTAAAGGCCGTATCACACGGTCGCTCTTTTCCTGCGACATCGTGTCCTGCGACACCATTTTCGACATGTCGCGGGAAACAATGGCACACGGCAAATTCTCAAGAAAGACAACAACGACGACCGACGACACCACGCGGGACTACCAAAACACTGTCACAAAAGCGAAATCCCCAAGGATGGACGCCATTAACCGAGCAATTTTAACTGTTGGAGCATGTACAATTGTTTTGGAAGAAGAAGGGGAAAGAGGTTTGGACCAGGCGGCAGGCGAAAGCAGAAACGTAAACAAACCCAGAAATCAAATCAATGTTCCAGAACATGCTCATATTTAACAGTTAAATTTGGCGTATATAATATATAAGATCTAGGAATACAATTTCTATATTCAAATAATGATACCTAACACTACTTAAATCATAATATGCCATAATAATATATTGCATACAATATTATTCTCTATAGACTTTCAACGACTTTCTCCCTGTCGCAGGAAATCCCCGACAGTTTTCGATAGTTTCCGTGGACACCTCGTCGTCCGAAATCTCCCGTTTCCCGCGACATGTCGTCGAAAATGGTGTCGCACGACACGATGTCGCAGAAAAAAGTGCTCATGTGATACTCGCTTTATGCTCGCCACACACCTACCAAACTTGTTTACTGGAATGGGTTTTCGTAACAGTGTATGCCCGTAGAGCAGTGCTCGATCGTGTGGACGGCCTTAAATTATGCTTGTGTTGATTGGGCCTACCACACCCTGTCAAACATGTCAAAAACAAGCGAGGAGAACGGTCTTCTGGGTTTATCTTTCCAAAATCCGTATGGAGTATCGCCTTTTCGTAATACTTAAGGGTCATGGGACCCCTTCCGAACCCAGCTACACGTATTAAGATTTTCAACTTTTCATCCTTCCTTTCTGTTTCGTTCGTGCTTTGTGTCCTTCATCTCTATGATTATCTCCTTGTCCCTCGTCCTATAGGGTCTTAACAGGCCTAGGGCAGTCTTCTTAACCTTCAGAACAATTATCCCCAAAGTGGGGAGATTAAAAGTCCTGCACTGAACTAAAACAGACTGCACTTAAGGAGGTAATGTCATTTTGGAACATTGGAGCCTCTTGATTCCTCCAAACTATGCCAGGAAACTGGACCACGTTATCTAAATATAGATGGCCTGTTGTTTGGAATTGTTTGGTGGAATAAATTACTCCAAATACAATTGAGATCCATTTAATCAGCCATTCATGAATGACTCGAGCAAGTTTCGAAGGATTCACTAAACCAGGCAGCTTCGTAACACAACTGGACTACCCTCCTGCTCGACCATTCGCCACCAACCTTTTGCTATATTAAATAGCTATTTGACTTTTATTTCTATATTTTTCGTGCTATATACGTATTGAATGCAATGATTTGATGCTATAAATAAATACAGTATATGCAATGACATGGGAATTCTCGCCATGGTGAAGTTGTCTTTATAAAGAGGTTACTGCCACTCCCATTCATGCCATAAAACTACAACGTAAACAATCACACTGGTGCCACATGTACGGGGAAGCAGATATCCTTGTGACAGGTGGAAGTGCTGGCAATTGTACCTTCCTTCTCACCTATGTATTAAATTTTTTTATAGGTAACCTGGAATTACCCTGGACCACCCATCCTTATGTATTAATGGTTATAGTAGGCTACCTGGAATTACCCTCACCCAGACACTCAAACACACGAGCATCCACACACATAATACGCGATTTCTAAGTGGTGTGTAGTAAAGATTTGTCCTGCAACGCTTTCCTTCTATCATACAAATAAATCACTATCATATCGAAATATAATCAAACAACACCTTATGTCAACTCAACCCCCTTAATTATTATTATTAGGTGCTGCAAAATCAATGTGTTGTTCTTTATTTCAAAAATGTCTTTAGTTTTGCTGTGCGATGCTTAGTTTTTGCGTGCAAACATAATTATATACAGTAAATACAAACTCCACTTTGTATTATAAAATACTAGCCAACCCTAACCCGTCAAGTCTAGTCCGCACACCCACACCAGTTTCGTGGGCTTAAACCCCCCCCCCCCTGGCACCTCCATCTTGCTATGGAAGAGGCAGGCGTTTGCCAGTCTCCATCAAAGTAATCCATGCACACTATGGCACCAGGTCCTTGACATACTCTCTGAAGACTTCCTGGTACAGCATCATCATAATGTTGGTAGGCCAGATGCTGCTATCAACGATAAAACCTACAATCTTGCACTTTGTTCTCTTAAAGTCAAGGTGATCAAGATGGGGAGCCAACATTTTAGTTTTTATGACCTACCAACCCCCGAAAGGGGCACAGAATAAATCCTTTCAAGATAGTATTTTAGAGAGGTAGAGTATGATAAAGAGCATTTGGCTGTAAAGTAATATCTGAAACTCTTGAAGAACACCTGACGGATGATCAGCGAGAGGTCTACAAAGCAATTTTTAACTTGGTGCTGCACGGTAAGATCAGGGACGGCAACAAAAATTACAACAATATCTTCCTAGATGCGCCAGGAGAAACAAGGATTTTTTTTTAATTAATTAACACAATCGTAACAAAATTACACTCAACAGGCAAGATTGTTATAGCCCCTGCAGCCAGTGATATCGCCGCAACATTACTACAGGCAGGGCAAACACTGCACACCACGTTCAAATTTCCTCTTGACAGACATCTATAGAAAACAGCCATCATGCAGCATGAAGCGTTTTTTAGCTGTTGCTATGAAGCCTTAGACTACACACTGAAGGACATATACGAGTTCAAAAACCCATGGGAGGTAGGTATTCCTACAATCCTTTGTGGAGATTTCCGCCAGATCCTGCCTGCTGTTATGAATGGCACAAGGTCAAACACTGTCAATGCTAGCCTAAAGACTTCACACCTTTGGCAACTTATGACACTCAAACATATGAGAATTAATATTAAAGCTCATTTCACTTGTTTGGTGATGAAGGAGCTGGAACTTATCTACATTACTAGAGAAAAATGGTAATGGACTAATTTATCTGGTAGGCGAAATAGACACTATCGCAGTTTCTCCTGAAATAGGAAAGGTTGTTATCACCCAGGGTTGGAGGAACTCAAATGTGAAGTGTACCCTTACTTAACGGAAAATGGTTTAAATTGCAGAACTCACAATTCTCTCGCCGCTGAACACAACTGTCACTCGTCTAAACAACTGGATATTACGAGAGTTTCCCGGCGATGAAATTATATATCAATCTATAGACAGCGCTTTAGCGAGGAAAATTCAATCAATTACCCAGTCGAACTGCTGAAATCTATCGAGTTAGCAGGAATACCACCAGATAACCTTAAGCTAATTATCGGAATGCCTACTATAAATCTCCCCAAAATGGAACCACCAAAATAATTAATGGCACTTACTGCATGGTTACTTGTCAACACGCCAATGTGATCAAGGCTACTATTTCCTGTGGACCATACAAAGAAGTTGTTCATTTACCAAGAATTCCACTGCTGGGTCTTCTCTTATTTGCAGCCTTCTGCATACCACCACGACCAGTGAGTAAAGTCTCGAGGGCCTGGTCGACCACCGTTCGAGGAAAAGAAAGAGCTTTTTCGTTATCCATATGACATTGTTATTATTATAATGACCACAGAAGCCAAGAGCTACTACCTACCGGGCAAAAGAAGGGACCGAGCGCTGGTCGCCGTAGGCGGGGTACTTCATCCCCCACGGGGCCACTCATTTTAAAAAGCAACCCCAATGGTTTGAAAGTTTGCCCACGACGGTACTGAAATCCCCTTCCCCAACATCTCCCGGCCGAGACACCCAACCATCTAACATAGGACGGCCCCTAGAGGGCGGTCCCTCTGGAGGGCAGCACTGTTGGCTCGTACTGGCAGCCTATTGCGTGGGAACCATTTAGTCTGGTCTCTCACTGGCGACCTTTCTAGCATGGGAAACCCTCTCTCCCTGAAATCGGGGCAGAGCAGGGGCCAAAGCCCCTTCTAGTCTAGCTCGCCAGGTCTCATGCATGCAAGCACCCCCATCACGTCAAGGCGGTTCCCGCTGGGGGGGTAACAATAGTCAATCCCCTTCTTAATAATGAAGGGGTTGACACTTGTTATGGGAGTTGTCCCAGATGCGCAAATCGTCACAAACCTAGCGATTTTAGGCCGTATTGAGGGTTGAGCCGGGTCAGGACCCCTTCCTCCAATTGGGGAAGTGGCGGGAGGGGGTTCCATCATGACTCACTAAGTGTTCATCGCGCCGGGAAAACAAGGGAAAGAAATGCTACCCCAGAGAGGAAATTTAGATTCACAACAACCTCTCAAGACACTATGAAGTGGCCGTGTCTCAGGTTATCCTGACCCCAGAGCGATCAGTGGGGGGATTCACCCCGTGCATACAAGCAAAGCTGTTGTGAATCAATAGGCACAGACACCTACTGTACTGTACCTAACTAGGGATATGGAAGAAAATGACAACTAACTATCTTTATTAACAGAGTGCTAAACTTTTGCAAAACGCCACAAAACTAGTTAGAACCACCAGAAAACACGAGTGTCGCATCAAGAATGAAAGTAAATTTTTTTTGGGTTAACAGATGTAACACCCCTATTTTTATATATATTGTTATTTAGAATATTTACGGGTATTAGGGTAGGCTTTTAGTATAAGATTGTAGGGAGTATAGCCAGGTCGAGATTATCAATGACGAATAGCCTAATCTCGGTGGTGCGCTTCTTTTGAAAATGTTAATATGATGAAAAGTACAAATGATAATTATAGTTAGATGTTATGTGAGAACAATAGAAATGATTATTATAGTTACGTAAATAAGTGAAATGGAGGAATAATTGAACTTAGGTAGATTGATAGGGATAGAAAAATACGGGTTGATTAAGTGAATGAAGGGTATTAATGGGATACAGGGAATAACCTGCAATTATAATTATAATTTATAATAACGAACCTAACACTCCTATGATGGTACCTGCATTTTAACTGTAACTTACTTAGAGAAATTATTTTAGTAGGATGGTCTACTAGGGTTTTTACCCAGGGAAGAAGACAATGTATTTGAGTACAGGAATATGTTTAAATTGTGGTATGTAACTAAATATACACCAGTAAGGGTGAACTGATGAAAATGCTAGGACATGAAATACGAGGCACTACTTTGTTTAACAAGTGGAGGTGGAAGGAGAAGTGAAGAGGGAGTAGCCTTCAGTATTTCCTTCTCATTCTGTTTCTGGCTTTGGTGATAACAGGTAAGAGCTCAAACTAGCTCTCGTTATATATATATATATATTGTATTGTGAGTAGTGAATCAGTTAGTCCAGTGATTGAATTTAAATAACTGAAGAATATTGTGTGTTCACGTAAGGACATAGTAACTAAGGTATATTTGCTCTCATTCTATTTCTGGCTTTGGTGACAACAGCTGGGTGAAGAAGCCTTATTGATTTGGTAACATTCCCTTGAGCAACTTGACACACATGTGGTGAATAATACTAATAATAATTGCTGGCAATTCACAATTCGAATAATATGATTTCAATTAACAATTACAAATGGCATGCAATTCACAATTCGAATAATATGATTTCAATAAACAATTACAAATGGCAATTCACAATTCGAAAAATATTATTAGGATATTGATGTTAGGATGTATTAGGATATTGATGTTACGATGTAGGATATTGATGTTTAGGATGTAATTTTTTTGAAATATTGTGGTCATTGTTTTTGGTATGTGGATTTAAGAGTGTTTAGATCTGTCAACTAGCGAGACACGGAATTCTTCCTGTCCTAGGTGACAGAACGGGAAGTAGGAAATATTGACAAGAGAGGGGGAAATATTACTGTATTCTTATTATATAAATGATTAGTTGAGTATTTCAGTCACCGATATAACAAATAGAAAGTGTTCCTATATAGATATTGGTTCTCAATTCACAGCACTGATAGTACCCCCGTTAAAATCTTAGTCTAGGTTGCTTACTCACGAGCCTAAATAAGCTAACGCTACGCTACCCTTCCAGTGTGTGTTCACTTGGTTCCTCTGATCGACTTTGGTCTGGTGGTGGCAGAGTTTACCCAGTACTGGAGAGGATCTGGACTTGTCCTTTGTATGATTTATTTTTGGTATTCGCAAGGCAAGTCCTGTTCCTCATCCGTCTCTTGTTTTCCAGACCGGGTTGATCCAGCTATATAGGATAGAGTAGTAGCATACACTGGTGGCTTTTTGTTTTGTTAAAGGCAGTGGGTTTTTGTTTTCCTCTCAGAGTAAAGTAAAATAGTAATATTAAATTAAGGGGACAAAAATCTCGCTTTTACATAGAAATTACCCTTGATGGGGGTATTAGGCTTGCAACTCCAGCATCCATAACCTTGCGACCCCAGGATGACATAAATGTAAACAAATATGCCAACCCAGTATAGTCAATTCTCATTTTACACTGGCATTATGTATGTGAAATTGTGTGTGTGTAATGAATATATGTACTGTAAATACTTATCGTACACTATATCACACACCCTATAAACAAGTGTACTGTACCATGAGGATTTTCTGTACACAGTTTCATTA
Organism: Petrolisthes cinctipes; assembly: GCA_033782935.1. Lineage (NCBI taxonomy): Eukaryota > Metazoa > Arthropoda > Malacostraca > Decapoda > Porcellanidae > Petrolisthes > Petrolisthes cinctipes. The sequence goes on along the minus strand of JAWQEG010002178.1, from coordinate 81,598 downwards.
CACACACTACATTACACACCCAATATACAAGTGTAAAATGAGAATTGATTGTAGTTCGCTCCAGTCATAGATGGTGGCTCATGTGAACAATGAAGGGCACATCAGTATGCGAGGATTGCCTCAGGATAAGCACCTCCTCGCATACGTCATTTGTAATCCTTCATCATTATGCTAATTCAAAGGCAAAAAATACAAAAATTTACATTTTATAGCAATCTAATTTCATATATAAAAATAGATGTATATAAAAGATAAATCTGATATACACAAATAAATATATATATAAAATACATTTAACGTTATTCCTGATAGTTATAGTCCATTGTACATAAATATAATTATGAAGAAAAGGGAGAAGACCAAAAAGAAGAACTTCATCGTGCTTTATTTAGAATGTTTCGAATATTTAAGATTTAATTTTACTTGTTATTTGTTGTTGGATATTCTATGCCCCGCTCCACCAGCAGATGGTGCTCTGCAGGGCCTCTCTCAATATTACTAAACACTATAATCACTTGTAATACTCATATCATCCGTGTCGTAACACTCAGCGAACAGATGTGTTTTCAGTCTTTTCTTAAAAATCGTGCAATTTTCACTGTTCCGGACATCTAATGGCAATCCATTAAAGAGCCTTGGTGCACACCTTTCAAACGCTCTGAAACCCATTGTCAGATTACTCCTTGGCTCATTTAACCTGTATTGATCATCACTATGCCTCAGTCCCATTGAGGTATTTACTTGAAAACCTCTTAAAAGATTCATCAAGTACTCCGGTTTTCCAAATTTTAATGCTCGGAATGTTAGAAGACATATCTTGTAAACAATCCTCGCCTTTATTGGTAACCAATGTAAGTCCATGAGTGCTGGAGTTATCCTCTCACGAGATGGAAGACCTTTAATTAATCTTGCTGCTCTGTTCATTACGTTTTGCAATTTTCTTAACCGATAGTCTGGCAAACCATAATATAGGGAATTGCAGTAATCTAGTCTGCTTATGACATAGTTATGAAGAAGCATCTTCACGGTATCCTGATCTAAATATTTTCTAACAAAAGCAATGTTCCTCAAATGGTAACCAGAAACTTTCACCACTTGATTAATTTGAGCTTCGAAAGAGAGATTTTCGTCTAGCAGCACTCCTAAGTCTTTCATTTTACATCCAGCGTACTACCATGCACTCGTAAGCTTGAGATGTCCAATCTTCTAAGATTGGTCTTTTTTCCAACGACCAAACACTCAGTTTTACTTGGATTTAAGTTGAGTTGTTTCAAATCCATCCAATCCTTAATATCGGACATAATAACACTCAAATTCACCTCTGCATCCACCACATTATTTATAGATATATAAAACTGTGTATCATCAGCAAATAGTTTGAAGTTGGCACCATGTTTCTCTAGTATATGTGATAGTTTGATAGTGTAGATACAGAAGAGAATAGGACCCAATACACTCCCCTGAGGGACTCCTCTTCGCAGGGGTTTATTTCTTGAAAAGGATTTCCCAACCTGTACACAATATGTTCTATCTTTTAAATAACTTTGCAAATAGACCAGTGCATTCCCCTCAACACCTATAGACTTTAAATCATCTAGAAGTATACTATGCATTACTGTGTCAAATGCAGCACTCAAATCAAGCATAATAAGAACACTACACTTTCCTTCATCCATTAACACAATTAGGTCATTTACATAGTGCATAGTACATAGTGCAGTCTCAGTTGAGTATAGCTGCCTATATGCAGACTGACTATCAGGTATAGCCTTCACCTTATTCAAGTGATGCTATAACTGATCTAAAATCACATTTTCAATCACTTTCGATAAAAAGGTCAGATTTGATACTGGTCTATACGAACTTAGACTCTGAGGATCAAGGTTACCTTTTACAATAGGCTTGATAATAGCCAATTTCTCACTCTCCGGAAAAACATTGTTATAAAAACTTAGGTTGATAATTTGCAGTAACACATTAAAAATGTCGTCTACATTTTTACTCATTATAACATCTGATACAGGTAACGGATCATTATCGCAATGAGTTAATTTCACTCTTTGTACAATTTCTTTCATCTTGGCCATACCGATGTTTTGAAAGCTAAATAATTTGCTCTCAGACATTTGAGTATGTCTATGCATCACATTCAAACCACTTCCTATAGTTGCTATTTTATTGTCAAAAGATTCTAAGAATTTGTTTGCAAGTTCTTCATCAGCAGGATATCCTTCAGGCAACCTTGGCTTCTTTTTATTACCAGTTAAATTATTGAGTATGAGATATAGTTTATTCATATCTGACCTGGCCTCCTTGACTTTACTAGAGTAATATTGCCTCTTTCTCCGTACTATGAGTCTGTTTTCTTCTCTCTTTGTGTGTTGATAATCTCTTCTAGCAATATCAGTGCGTTGTCTACGCCAAGCTCTTCCTTTTTTTTTCTTCTTCTTTGCCTTAGCTCGTGATATCTCACCATTAAACCATGGTGCATGATCTTTCACAATTATTTCCTTTTTAATTACAGGACACATTGCCTCATATTCCTCTTTAAAAACACGATTATACAAAATCGATACACATCGCACACACTTTCCCGCCTCCGTCATATCATGTTCACAGCTATTTTGCATCTCTGTTTCCAACCTTCGTATCGCACTGTCAATAAGGTTTACAGTCTATCCGCCCCAGTCACGTTGCGCCCCAAGTCCATTCGCCCCAGAAGTTGGGGCGAATCTACTTCATCAGTAGTTGATGTGCCCCAACTGCTCAATATTGAGTTGTTGCGCCCCAACTCCCTTTTTCAAAGTTTGAAAACTTTTAGTCATCATGATAAACGAACTCGCAATTAAAAACAGAATATTACACATTGGATGTAATAATAAATAGTTTAATATTTATATAAAAAAAAAATCTGTATTGCATATATACTCGTCATGAAAACCTCTTTATTGCATATTCGACATATTGAGTTCTTGCGCCCCAAATCCTTTTTTAAAGGAACTCAATTTAGGAGATAAAATTATTAGACACATAGCATGTAGTAATAATAGTTTTAATATAAAAAAACGTATTTATTGCATATTCATACGTCACGAAAACCTCTTTATTGCATCAAATACAGTATTTTAAACATAAAAGGAGACAAAACAGGATGGAAAAACTAGTATGGTACAAAATAGGAACATTCGACAAGTAGTTACATTGGCGACAGATCTCTATTAGTGTACCTATCCCAGCAATTTATACAAACAGGCCTGGAGTGTACTATAGGATTTTCTCTGGATGCGCTTGATTTTCCTGTCAGACACTAACTTAAGTGTACACAACTTAAGTGTAAGACACTAACTTAAATGTACGCAATAAGAGTAATTAAGTTAGGGGTAAGGGCTGTGCTTGAAATTAGCTCGTCAAATGTTGTATTGATATCCTCACATGGCAGGTATGGGAGTGCAAGCAACTTTCTTATAAACTTGTGTGTACCTCAGTCTTGGCGATAATCAACTTCCAAGCCATGGGCCTGCACTTGTCGCCACACTGCCTGGGCCCAGTGAAATCCGCAGCCGTGGATGGTCACTGTGGGATACACCTTTGGTATGGCTCGCCATATCGCATGCTCATAACTGACAGTGACATTCTCCACATCAACAGTATCGGCTAAATCCGTTCACCCAATGATCCGAACTGAATTGGGTTAACCTATAGTATATAGTATTTGTATGAGAGACAATATTTGTACTCCAAAGTAACCTCATTTGGCTGGTTCATCCAATGTATGCGAGTTGGGGCGCAACGACTTGGTATTGGGGCGCATCAACTTCCCCACGAGTAGATGTGCCCCAACTTATGGGGCGAATGGACTTGGAGCGCATCGTCACGGAGGCGGATGAACCTGCTACCGTCAATAAGTTTCTCGGGATCGAAATATTTTTTAACTCTGAAACTGATCCATCTTCTTTGCGCCCTCTCTTTCTCAAACGGAAGCTGGCATCACTGGCACTTTGTTTTGTTGGGTAACACTACAAATAATTTCCCGCGCTTTTTGTTGTTGTTGACTACCTTCAATGTTGCCAGGTGCAGCGGGAATTTGTATGTTTCAGGGAAATTTGAAGTCCACACAGGGAAATTATATAATGACTGTTCAAGAGTAAACAGAGAAAGTTATTGCGGTAATAGTAAATAGAGAATTATTAAGGCAAAAGGGAAAATTCTGATGTTGGAGTTAGGGAAATTTCGTTAAGTTATCCTGGCAATATTGCCTTGCTTGAGTGATGCCAATTTGACGGATTTTCAGCTAGATCTAGCGGATTTGGAAATTATGTAGCGGAAAAAATATTGAAATTTACAAGAGTCACTATAGCGGATTTTAGAGGCCAATCTAGAGGAAAATTTTAAGAGCTTGAGTGCATTTTGTGAGGGCGTAATATTTCTATGTGTTTGTGTGCTTCTGGTTGCACCGTTCAGTGCCATGTGTACTCATCCCATCTCACATAAGTATTTTTTGCCTAAACACCATTTTAATTTCTCTCTGTATTCGCTAGTACTACTTCTCCCCACCCACTAACCTCCAAACAACACCCAATCCTTACTTTAACCGTCCTTTCCTCTTTTGCCAACTCCCCTTTATCCCTACAGACCTGATCTAACCCGACTAAGCCTCTAATCTTGCCCTCACCTCACCTGCTCCCACCTCACCTCAATTAACCCTGCCTACACGTCTTTTAGTGCCCCCTTCTCAGCACTGTATTGCACTATACTCTATTTATTATATTTGTCTACTATATTTATTATATTGTCCAGACTTTTGCATCCGTTTATATGGGAGTGAGGAGTGGCTGAAATGGCGACAGTAGAGGCACAGAGTATTTACATGACGTGTGAACGATGTTGGTATGAAAATAGGTTTAAAAATGAGGGTGAATGGGAATGCCAGATATGTAAGATGAAGAGTGAAAATGTTGCCCTCACGTTGGAAGTCAATGATCTAAAAAAGGAACTAATGAGTATGAGAGATGAAGTAGGGAGGATGAGAGAGGACATAGACACGGTGAGGGGCGTGCTGTCTAGAAGCAAAGCAAAGAACACCTCACCGGGGGGGAATGACGTTTTATCACAGGGAAAAAAGGAACAGGACATGACAGATGAGGGAGACAATGATGTAGTAGTGTTGAAGGAAGACACTCGTACCATAATACCACAGGAGAGGAAAGTTATGGAAGGAAAGAAGAGTGTTGAGAGAGAGAAGGATGTCCCCTAGAGTGATAGTAGGGGACAGTATGACAAAGAATATTAAGAGTTTCATCGGCCTAGAGGGAGAGGGTAGTGACAGCATAAGCCTACCGGGAAGGGACATGGCCAGAATAATAGAAATAGCCAAGGAACAGGCAGAGGCAATAGATGAGGGAGTTATTGTGATACAGGGAGGTGGTAACGGTCTGGAGAAGGGCAGGATTCACGACACAGTGAATGAGATAGTAGAGGGGGTAAAGGAAATGAAAAAGAACAAGAAGAATGTGAGAGTGGCAGTGGTAGGGGTGATGAGGAGGCCACGTGAAGACATGTGGTATGATCAGAGAAGGAAGGAAGTAAACAGACAGGTACAGAAGGAAATAAATAAAATGAAAGTAGAGATGATGAAGGATGATGACGTCGGTGTCAGCTTTATTAACATGGACCCTGAACTCACTGGGGACGATTTTGGGAGAGACAGAGTCCACCTAGGAATGGAGGGAAACAGGAGACTGGGCAGAAGGTTGCTGGAGTGGATCAGATCATCTGAGCAGCTACAGAGAGTTAGGAAGTCAGCAGACAGACAGAAAGCTAGAGTGGAGAACTGACGGCACTGTGTGAAAGAAGGAATGAAGAGAATACGAATAGGGTGCGTGAATGTGCGTGGATGGAAAAATGGAAGATATGAGCGATGAATTGTCTGAATGGAATCTGGATATAGTAGGTTTGACAGAGACACAGTTACGTGAGAGAGTGAAGATGAGCAGTGATATGTACAGTATGATTGGACAGGGACGGAGTAAATGGAAGAAGAAGGGTGGAGGTGTTGGATTATTAGTTAGACATGACATAGACGTGGACATAGAGGAAGTGAAAACAGGTGAATGTGAAATGAGTGAGGACATCATGGCTGTGTACCTTAATGTAAAGATGGAAGGGAAGTATGAAAGGATCCTGTTGATTGTGTGCTATATGACCGTAGAGGGTCCAGGAGCGAGACGAGATAATGAAAGAAAATACATGATAATAGGTAGGTTGATTGCGGAAAATAGACAAAGAGAGACTATTGTCATGGGTGATATGAATGGACATATAGGAATTTTAGGAGAGGAAGTGAATGGAAATGGGGAACTTTTGCTGAATTTCACGGAAGAGTATGGTCTAGAGAACTTGAATGTGACAATAGGTGAGGGACGTGCGACATGGTCCAGGTTAGGGAGTGAATCTGTGATTGATTATGTGCTAGTGAATGAAAGAGCCAGGAGGAGGGTACAGTATATGTGGGTTGATGAGGAGAGGAGGATAGATTTGATGAGTGACCATAACATGATAGTATTAGAATATGACTGTGTGAGAAAGGTAGCTAAGAATGTAGTAAAAGGAGGGCAGAAATGGAGAATACGAGAAGCAAGATGGGACTTGTATAAGTGTGATTTGAGGAGTATGGAATGGACTATGGATGGAGGAGTGGATGAACTGAATGATTCCCTGATTAGGAAAGTGACAGACAGAGGTGGGTGAGAGAAGGATAGGAAGGGCGAGGAATAGCAATAAAAGAAGATTGATGAAGAGCTGGTGGAATGAAGATATTGAGAATGCGAGGAAGAAGAGGAAGGAGAGTAATAGGAAGTGTAGAAGACTAAGGAAAAATGTAGGCAATAGTGAGGAAGATAGAATAGCATATGAGGAGGCATGGAAGGAGTATGAACGTAGACAGAAAGAGGTAAAAAAACTGATCAGGAAAGCCAGAGTTGTGGATGACAAGAAAGTGGTAGAGAGTTTGCGTGCCAAGGGAGAGGAAGGTGGTAAAGAGTGGTATGACTTCTTAAGGGGTGAGAAGCAGAAGGAGAGAATCAGAGTGGATGAATTAGTGGTTGGAGGAAACATAGTGAGGGACACAAGGGACAAGGTGAATGCTATAAAGGAATTCTGGGAGGAAATAGGTGGTGTGAATGAGGCAGAAGACAGGAGTGATGTGAGGTTTGAATTGGAAACAAGAATAGAGGAGGATATGAATGATGAAATAAGTAGAGCTGAGATTAGGAAGTATGTAGGGAAACTGAAAGCAGGTAAAGCAGCAGGCAGGGATGGGGTTCCGTATGAGTTGTACAAGGAGGAGGGGAAGGAGTATTAGAAGGCCTTTACTCTCTATTCAGAGCAATCTGGGTAGAGGAAAAAGTGCCAAGTAAGTGGAATGAGAGTAGAGTGACTGTGTTGCATAAGGGAGGACACAAGAGTAAGATGGAGCTTAGGAACTATAGGCCTATAGCTCTAACAGATACAATATCAAAGGTGTTTTGTGGGATCCTGAATGAAAGGTTGAAAGAGAATGTGGAGAGGTATAAAGTGATGGGAGAGGAACAGAATGGTTTTAGGACAAATAGGAGAGGGGAGGATAATATGTTCGTAGTGAGAGAAGTTATTGAAAAAATGGTGAAAGATAACAGGAAAGTTTACTTAGCATTTCTAGACATTGAGAAGGCGTATGACAGAGTTAACAGGTATAAGCTAGGCAAGGTGTTGGAGAGAGTGGGAGTTAGTAGCAAGGTAATGAATATTATAATGAGTATGTATAAGGAAACCAGGGCAGTGTACAGTATGGGCGATTTAGAGACAGGGTGGGTGGAGAGTAAGAGAGGTGTGAGGCAAGGATGCGTACTTTCACCATTGTTGTTTGGTCTGTATACAGAGGAACTAGCTGCACGAGTAAGGAAGGAAGGTTTAGGGATTCAGGTAGGGGAGTATGTACTGAGTATTTTGTTGTATGCAGATGATGTGGTGATTCTGAGTGAGACAGGTGAGACACTGCAGAGAATACTTGATGTAGTTACAGAGTATGGGAATTATTTTAATGTCAAGTTTGGGAGTGATAAGAGCAAAGTATTGGTAGTGAATGGGGATGACCGGGATATAGGTAGAATGTGGAGACTGGGTGAAAATGTGATTGAAAGGACACCAGAGTATAGATACTTAGGAATAATTGTGGATGAGAAAGGGTGTGATAGGACAAAGACTGATAGGTTATCAAGAGCAAACCAGTGGGTAGGAAGACTAGGAAGTGTGGCAAGGTGTAGAGCCAATAAGTATGAGGTAGTGTGTGGTGTATGGAAAGGTATGGCTGTACCTGGACTCATGTATGGACTGGAGACTATGACATGGACAGTGAATGACTTGAACAGACTGGAAGTAGTACAGAATAGGATAGGAAGAACAGCATTAGGTGCAAACAAGTATGTAGGTGTGGAAGCAATAAGAGGTGACGCTGGATGGAGTACGTTTGAGGAGAGGATAGCCAAAGGAGTGTTGAGATATAAGGTTAGACTAGAGGGAATGAATGAAGACAGATGGGGTATAAATGGACAGGACGGTACACCAAGTGGAGAAGGATGTGTGATAAGAGAATGGAAAAGTGTGGAATGCAGTACCCAGTGCTAGATGAAAGGGTCAGATGGAGTGATGAGAAATGGATGAATGAGATAAAGAGACGGATACAAGAAATAGGCAGAGATGAATGGATGAGAGGCATAAGTCAGAAGAGCACGCTAGATTGGTACTCCTCTAAGGACATACCAAGGAGTGAAGTGTTCTATGATGGTAGCTGGGGAAGTGAGCTTATGTTTAAGGCAAGAACGAAGTCACTGGAGGTGAATGACAGAATATATAGATGGAGTAATGAAGGTAGTAAGGTGTGTGGGATGTGTGAGAGTAGGGAAGATGAGACAGTAGAACATGTGTTGATGGTATGTGATAAGTATGAACGAGAGAGAGCTATCATGCTGAATGTGGTAATTAGTGAACTAGGAGTGAGAAAATGGAGGGAGATGGTGGAAGCGACAGTGGCAGCTAAAGTGCTGCTAGGTCTTAGTGAACGAGAGTTGTACAGTCCAGTGATAATAGAGAGTGTGAAAGAATTTCTGGAAAGGGTATGTATGGTTGAAGAGAAAATGAGTATATAGGGACGAGCAGGTTGTATAGGATATAAAGGATGAAAGTATAATGTGTATACATGTATTCTTTGGTGCTGTTTTTTGTTTTCTCTCCGCAGAGTCTGCAGAGGAAGACAGTGAGAGAGCGCCGTTGCAAAGGCTACACCCGAACGCGGGTGACTCTCAGTCATCATCATCATCACCTATAATTTAGCGGATTTTCTTGACTAGTCTAGCGGATTACAAACATTTGAGTTGGCATCACTTACGCTGACATTGCCTTGTCAGTGTTGCCAGGTGCAGGGAAATTTCTTTGTTTTGAAGTCCACACAGGGAAATGAATATATAAAATTATATAAACATTGTTTATGAGTAAACAGGGAAATTTCTACCAGACGAAATACCAAAAACACTGTCAGTGTTCAGGAGTAAACAGGGAATTATTGAGTCAAAAAGGGAAATTGTAAAGGTGAAGTTATTAGGGAAATATCGTGAAGCAGACTTGGCAACACTGCATTGCCTTGTTGCTTCAACACAACAACAACACCAGCCAGCAGGACCCATAACGTTACTATTTTATTAACAATATGGGTGTCACTACTGACGTTGTTATTGATCAGCGTATAAGAGATATTCAGAGGGAATATCTGGAGTTTCGGTAAATATTGAATGAATTACCGTTATTGTGTAAGGTTTTTCTGGTAAATATTGAATGAATTACCGTTATTGCGTACGTTTTTTCTACCTTCATTACCCACTTGTTTAGACCATTCTAAGACTATTTTCTTCTATGGCATTCCCTCTGCAAATGCCCCATTTCCAAGATAGGGCATATTCAAATGGGGCATTTTGAAATTAGCCTGACCTTACCTGACCTGACCTAACCTAACCTAGACCGCATCAGACTACCGGGACCTAACCTGGGCAAACTACTGGGACCTAACCTGGGCAAACTACCGGGAAATAATCGTGATAAAGTACAATAAATGACAGGGGTAAAATACTGGGACCCAGCCGGATCTGGCAACACTGCTGCAAAACGGTAATTCTTTCAATAAATACCGTTTTTCTACCTTCATTACCCACTTATTCAGACCATTCTAAGACTATTTTCTTCTATGGCATTTTGGTATTTATTGAAAGAATTACCGTTTTGCAGCAGTGTTGCCAGATCCGGTTGGGTCCCAGTATTTTACCCCAGTCATTTATTGTACTTTATCACGATTATTTCCTGGTAGTTTGCCCAGGTTAGGTCCCGGTAGTTTGCCCAGGTTAGGTCCCGGTAGTCTGATGCGGTCTAGGTTAGGTTAGGTCAGGTCAGGTAAGGTCAGGCTAATTTCAAAATGCCCCATTTGAATATGCCCTATCTTGGAAATCGGGCATTTGCGGAGGAAATGCCATAGATGAAAATAGTCTTAGAATGGTCTAAATAAGTGGGTAATGAAGGTAGAAAAAACGTACGCAATAACGGTAATTCATTCAATATTTACCGGCATTTTCTCCACAAATGCCCCATTTCCAAGATAGGGCATATTCAAATGGGGCATTTTGAAATTAGCCTGACCTTACCTGACCTGACCTAACTTAACCTAGACCGCATCAGTCTACCGGGACCTAACCTGGGCAAACTACCGGGAAATAATCGTGATAAAGTACAATAAATGACAAGGGTAAAATACTGGGACCCAGCCGGATCTGGCAACACTGCTACAAAACGGTAATTCTTTCAATAAATACCGGAGTTTCTGGAGGAGGATGTAAGTATATACCTAATTATCTTGGTGCTATAATATAGAATTGTGGTAGATGGATTGATGTTAGTAGGTGCCGCAAAAGCTAACTTTTTAACATTATGTCATAATTATGGCGTCAGGAAAAGGTGATTGATTGATTGATAATTAGGTGCCACAACATCGAAGTCATATAGCGCCAGGGAAGATGATGATAGAGAGGTGAGGCAGGAAGGAGATAGAAAGGTCAATTTACAGAAGTACTGGGTTCACAATATTGTAACGTTATATTTTAGTATCATTATCCACTATTTTGGACCATTCTAAGACACTTCGGTATTTATTGAAAGAATTACCGTTTTGTAGCAGTGTTGCCAGATCCGGCTAGGTCTCGGGAATTTGCCCCAGTCACTTTATGATAGTTTACACCGGTTATTTCCCACTAGTTTGCCCAGGTTAGGTTCTGGTAGTTTGATGCGGTCTAGGTTAGGTTAGGTAAGGTCAGGCTAATTTCAAAATGCCCCATTTGAATATACCCGGTAGTATGCTCAGGTTAGGTTAGGTTAGGTAACCATTTGAATATGCCCGGTAGTATGCTCAGGTTAGGTAACCATTTGAATATACCCAGTACAGAGTAGTATGCTCAGGTTAGGTTAGGTTAGGTAACCATTTGAATATGCCCAGTACAGAGTAGTATGCTCAGGTTAGGTTAGGTTAGGTAACCATTTGAATATGCCCAGTACAGAGTAGTATGCTCAGGTTAGGTTAGGTTAGGTAACCATTTGAATATACCCAGTACAGAGTAGTATGCTCAGGTTAGGTTAGGTTAGGTAACCATTTGAATATACCCAGTACAGAGTAGTATGCTCAGGTTAGGTTAGGTTAGGTAACCATTTGAATATACCCAGTACAGAGTAGTATGCTCAGGTTAGGTTAGGTTAGGTAACCATTTGAATATACCCAGTACAGAGTAGTATGCTCAGGTTAGGTCCCGGTAGTCTGCTGTGGTCTATGTTAGGCTATCTTGGAAATGCCATAGAAGAAAATAGTCTTAGAATGGTCTAAATAAGTGGGTAATGAAGGTAGAAAACCCGTATGTGATAACGGCAGTTCTTTCAATATTTACCAAAGTGACTGGGGCAAATTCCCGGGACCTAAGTTAGCTGGATGTGGTTACACTGCGTGGCCCTAGCCCCCACGTGTAATAAAAAGGCCTGTACATACTAGAATAAAAAGGTACCGTAATAGCAATTGAGTATGGTCACCGAGTGTTTACATGGTCCTGAATGGTGAGAGGTGAGGGGGTATATATATATTTGTTAAGGGGGTGCGGGAGTAGGGGCATAGGCTTGGGGGGGGTTAGGGGGGTGCGGGAATAGGGGACAGGCTTAGGAGGGGTTAGGTGGGTGCGGGAATAGGGGGACAGACTTGGGGGGGGGGTAGAAAGCCTGTCCCCTATTCCCACACCCCCCTAACCCCCCCCAAGCCTGTCCCCCTACTCCCTAACCCCCCGCCAAGCCTGTTCTACTCCCGCGCCCCCCAAGCCTGTCCCCTACTCCCGCACCCCCCTAACCCCCCCCAAGCCTGTCCCCCTACTCCCTAACCCCCCGCCAAGCCTGTTCTACTCCCGCGCCCCCCAAGCCTGTCCCCTACTCCCGCACCCCCCTAACCCCCCCCAAGCCTGTCCCCCTACTCCCTAACCCCCCGCCAAGCCTGTTCTACTCCCGCGCCCCCCAAGCCTGTCCCCCTACTCTCGCACCCCCTTAAAAACACACTATTAAACATTGCATTCCGAAAACCTCTAGTCAAAAGGACGTTATGGACAAATGCTTGAATATGACCAAAATAATAACACTCATTAATAAAATAATAATAATATACTACCGGTACCACCCTGGTGCCAAGAATGTGTTGATTGGAGGTGTATGGATTATTTTGGAATTATTTCCAATTATTTATTTACACCTGTGCGAGATATCTATTTTTCACCGTGCTATTCCTTCTTATGGTCAAATTTTGGTAATTTTGATATGGGTGTTACCTTGTGCAACTACCAGTAGCCTGCTAAGGTTAGGTCCCGGTAGTCTGCCACGGTCCAGATTAGGTCAGGTCAAGTCAAGTCAAGTCAAGACTGCCTAATTCTAATACAAACTAATACTATTTGTGCTCGCCATAAATTGGAAAACCCGAGCCAAGTTTTGCCAATGGCCAAAACAGGATATTTGCACAATAAATGGATGTTAAAATCGAACCAATCACATGAAAAACTATACAAAAACAAAAAGTATTGGAACCATCCTCGCATTGAAATTACGGTAAATAAAATTATCCATAGGGGATTTCCAATACTTTTCCTGCTGACTGTATAAGTAAGTGTATGCTATGTTTATTCATCTTATAAGAAAATTTATGCCATGTTTATTCATCTTATAAGAAAATTTATGCTATGTTTATTCATCTTATATGATGAAGGGCTTACGATCATATAAATACAATTGTAATTAACTGTACCAGCGAACTACTGGTTAGGTTAGGTTAGGTAGAGTTTGGTTACTTTTATCAATATCCAGTGTAAGTACCTTGTGCAAATGCAGCTGTAAGTAATTATTCCATTCGGACTTACAGTATTTTATACTTTTGGTGATTCAAAATTAACTTCTTTTTTTTTTACCTAAATTTATTTTTAAGACTATTTTGCAGTGTCAGCCAGTAATGGGATGGGTGGGGGCAACTACCCCCAAAACACAGAATTTTTATGTTCTAGGCAATAATAAAAAGGGCAAAGAACGTGTGATTTTGGTTAGCCTTAAGGTGGTAATTCTTTTTTGGTACATTGGAGTGCCTTGATCCTCCAAAGAATGCCAGGAAATAGGACCAGAAGAGCAAAAGTATTGGGCTTCTGTTGCTTGGAATAGTTTGAAGGTTTAAGTTGCTCCAGATTTACCAACACAAAATTTCCCCCTTAAGTGTGAGAATGGAATACACAGTGAATGGCAATAATGAAATACACTGGAACTCTATTGTTACAGGAAGATAATTATGGGTGTATAATTTTTATATACACAACTGTATACTGTATATGAATTATTTCCTGTTCCTGTGTTAAGGGGGAAGTTTTGTGTTGGTAAATCTGGAGCAACTGAATCCTCCAAACTATTCCAAGCAACAGAACACCATTATTTTGGCTCTTCTGGTTCTGTTTCCTAGCATACTTTGGAGGAATCAAGGCACTCCAATGTACCAAAAAAGAATAAATGAGGGATCTGTTTGGAGGAAGCAGTAACCCACCAATATGCTTGATAAAAGAATCTCCTCTTAAAATGATATAATATGTGTTAAATTGCATTGTGTTATTGTTACAGAAACACACACACACACAACTCCCTCTCTTATGTGTTAAATTGCATTGTGTTATTGTTACAGAAACACACACACACACACAAAACTCCCTCTCTTATGTGTTTAATTAATTCATGTTACTGTTACAGGGATATATATCAACAACTCTCTCTCGTGTTTAGTTTAATGGATGGTATTATTACAGGAAGACACAGGCATATGTATACACAGTCCTCTTTTGTGTGTTAAAAATTAATTCATATTACAGGAAGGCACACACACAACTCTCTCTCTCTCTCTCTCTCTCTCTCTCTCTCTCTCTCTCTCTCTCATACACAATCCTCTTTTGTGTGTTATAGATTAATTCATATTACAGGAAGGCACACACACAACTCTCTCTCTCTCTCTCTCTCTCTCTCTCTCTCTCTCTCTCTCTCTCTCTCTCTCTCTCATATACACAATCCTCTTTTGTGTGTTAAAAATGAATTCATATTACAGGAAGGCACACACACAACTCTCTCTCTCTTTTAACTCTCTATCTATCTCTATCTCTCTATTTTAAGTGTTGCATTAAATTGTATTATTATTATTACAGGAAGACACAGGCATATATACACAGTTGGTGCGTGATATGGTTGCCAATGGAGAATGTCGCCTCAACGTAAACATCAACGACCTCAGGAAGAAAAGCCCTCAACGTGTTACAGGGTGAATAGTTTTTAATTTTTTAAGGCTAGACAGAAATACGAGGTGAGCTTTTTTTTTTTTCTATAGCTCACCTCGTATTTCTGTCTATATTATAACAATTCTCATGCCATTTTAATTCAATAAATATTAGAATACCTTTTTAAGAATGCCTATGAAGACAGATATCTATTTATCTAAGTAAAACTGAGAGAAACAAAATTGACTGGAATATTGTGTTCGTTTACGTTTACAGATTGTCGACTTGGATTTGAATTTTTCATTCTTGTATCTGTTTATATGGTCAATGCAACAGATGGACATGATTTGCATATATGAAATAACAAATGAGAATTTTCTTTGCATCTCAGGATCATACAATGAAGTTAATGTTTATATCAACTAGTCAAGGGTTAAGGACAATGTTTGTTCAGCCAATCACAAGCTGGCAATGCAATGTTGCCATTTTACATATAGTCGTTGTCAGATGAGATGAAATAGACTATAGAACATGTTCCGTTATCAGCACTGACGGCAAAGGGGGCGTGGCCTTTTGAGATTCTAAGTTCATCCCGACTTTAGTGGTGGAGTGGATGTTCCTTACAGTACATGCACATTGGCTTGGAAACAGGGAGAGGTGCCAGAGGATTGGAGGAGAGCCATAATTGTGCTTCTGTATAAGGGGAAGGGGAGTAAGGATGAGTGTGGTAGCTATAAGATAGGGAAATAAGCCTCCTTAGTGTACCGGGGAAGGTCCTTACTGTAAGACTGGTTGATGTAACAGGGAATAAAGTTAGTGAGGAGCAGGAAGGGTCCAGAAAGGGTAGAGGATGTGTGGACCAGATACAGAATTTGCATTAAAATCAACAGTGGAGAAATATATTGGGAAGGGTAGGAAGTTGTATGTTGCCTTCATGGACTTGCAGAAGGCATACGATAGGGTTGATAGGAAAGCTATGACAGAAGTGTTGAGGATTTACGGTGTTGGGGGAGTGTTTGCTGTAAGGCATTGAGGCCTTTTATGCAGAGGCAAAAGCATGTGTATGGGTAGAGAGTAATCTACAGTAATTGAGAATTTTTATATTAGTGTAGAGTTGAGACGGGTATGTTATGTTACCATGGCTGTTCAATATATATATACTATAGATGGTTGTATGAAGGAGTTGAAGACCAAAATGGATGGCCTGCGGGCGAAGCTGACATTGAATGGTGTTAATTGGTCATTGGTGCCAAGCTTAAATACACTGTGTTGATGGCTGAGAGTGAAAGGGAGTTACAGAGGGTAGTGGATTAGTTTCAGTCCGTGTGTAAACAAAGGAAACTGAAGGTGAATGTTGGTAAAAGTAAGGTGATGGTGTTTGAGAGGGCAGAAACTGAAGTGATTGACTTTGCCACATCTTACAAAGTGGGATTACTAACTACAACTAAATTTGAAAAAACTCTAGAGGGTGAGATGATATAGGAAGTGAAGGAGTATAAGTACTTGGGAACAGTTCTGTGTAAACATGGGAGTATGGAAGGAAAATTAGGGAGAGAGCAGTGAAGGGTAGACAGGTCATAAATTAACTGGGGAGGATTATGAAGGGTAGCAGTGTGAGTATGGAAGTGAAAAGGGGACTAAGAAACAGTATAATCCTGCCAACACTGACATATGCATCAGAGACATGGACATGGAGTAGGGCTCATCAGTCTAGAATAGGTGCTTCCAGCCAGTCACCGAGCTCTGAAGGAATACGTGTTACTTTTTAAATGTGGCTTAAGCCGATGTCACAGTAGCACTTTTTCCGTCAATTGAGACGATTTCCATGGATTTTTACTAGTTGCGTCTGACTCTGTTGTCAACTTGGGGAGTTGCTGACAGACCGTCTTCAAGGACCAAGTTGACGATGAAGAACACCCACTTGTACCTCACATGTTTGTTTACATTTTGGCCATTCTTCTTTGAGGCCTATGGAAGCATTGTGCTCCACCATGGTCGTAGGATTTGCCACACCTCAAACCATGGCCATGAGCTCTCCTGTACATTGGACATGGGTGTCAGAAGATGCCCTAATTGAAGCTATAAGAAATTATCGTTGTCTGTGGGATCCCAGATTTGATAATTACATGAAAAATGGACTGAAGCGGGCTGTATGTTTACATATAACCTTCTGTCTGAGTTAACGAACACTGTGTGTGTGTGACTGGATGCAATCACAACTTCAACGATTTTCTGAAAATTGATGCAATAAATTGAGGGAAAAGTGCTAGTGTGACATCGCCTTTACAAAGGAATATATATAAGACTATTTAGGAATATATGTTATCTTTTCATTTCTTTTTTTTACAGGTTTTTAAACACACTGTACTATAGTCAACCTCACAGGTTAAGGCTGGTCAGGCTGGGTCGCCAGTCCGCTAGGAATTTCCACTGTGTTGCCACTTCTTTCGTTGACAACCAAGAGGAGGCCTATAAATAGCTTGACATGTCAAACGCGCCACGCACCACACCATATCCCACCTCTCCCCTAATTAACCCAGGTCCTCCTGCTCTCCACTCCCATCACTGCACACCTTTTTCACTCTGAGTACCTTGGTTGTCAATAATATTCCTCCATTTTGCCTTCTCCTCCAGAAAGTATTGATTTACATTGTAAATCATTTCCTTCTCTCGGCTGTGTAGACGGGAGCAACGAGACGCGGGAAGAGATGTGTCCATGGTGGCTGACAAACGAGGAATGAATGACATATGTGGGGATTAACAAATCTGGGGTGAGGTCAGCGACTCCACGTGTCACTGTACTCAGGGCACAACTGGCAATGCAGCATATGGTGTGTTGCCAAACTTGATGAAAAATAAACTCAGTAATTGATTTTCCAGCAAAAACATTGTCACGTATAAATGTAAATTACTTTATTATATAACTGAGTAAGTTTAACCTATTCATTTAACACTTAGTAACAGGAGAAAGAGAGAGAGATTTGTAGGCCTCTTAGTGGTCAGCAACAGACGTGGCAGCACACCGGAAATTCCTAACTGCCTGGCGACCCAGCCAGACCGGCCTTAACCTGTGAGGTTGACTATAGGAGCTTCCGGCCTTTCACCAAGCCCTGAAGGAATAGGCATCGCTTTTTAAATATGGCTTAAAAAGCAACTTGTGTAATTATCTTTATGAAGGATTATATATGTAACTTTTATTAATGCAGCTTACAAAGGAATATATGTAACTTTTAATTATTTTCTTACAATCTTCTAAATGCAGCATATGAGGAGCTTCCAGCCTTTCACCAAGCTCTGAAGGATTACGCGTCACCTTTTAAATGTGGCTTACAATTTTTTTTTTTTTTTTTTTTTTTTTTTTAAGGAATATATACAGTATGTAACTTTTTTTAATGTATAGTCGGCAAAAAAAAGTTTCGTTACCACCCCTACGTTAATTATAACCTTGGTAAGATTGGTACTCGGCCTACTGGGCAGGTGTTGCCTCGTCATCCGAGACTGGTATTGTCTTCACCCGGTCTATAATACTCGGGCTGCGTCAGTGACAACTTTTTAATATCAATAGTTTAGCTAGCTGATTTTAAATTAAATTTTGAGTGTTCAAGAACTCTTGCTAGTTAACTATTCATTATTAAACATAAAGAAATGTGTGTGAATATTTTAGAACAAGAATAACCGTGAAATACCCAGAAAAAGTAGCACTGGGTAAAGAACGTCATTCCTACTCCCCTGCCCAATAGACACTGAGGAGCACTGAGGGTGACGGAGGTATATATATATAAGACACTCGCGTCACACCAGGCCTACCATCATTACATCACACTGTTAAAAGGATGGTAACTAAACTTTTTTTGCCGACTGTACCTTACAAAGGAATAAATGTAACTTTTAATTTTTTTCTTGCATGCTTCTAAATGCAGCTTACAAAGGAATATACGTAACTTTTGTAATGTGTCTTTCAAAGGAATATATGTAACTTCTTGAATTCTTGTAGCCTTTCACCGAGCCCTAAAGGAATACATGTCACTTTTTAAATGTGGCTTTCAAAGGAATATTATACAGTATATGTTATTTTTTCTTTTCAATTGTTCCAGGCTTCTAAATGCAGCACATGAAGAGCTTCCAGCCTTTCACCGAGCCCTGAAGGAATACGTTTCATCCGTGGCCACTAACTATGCCAAGACACAAGAGGAACTGTTTGTTGGTTTTGAAGGAAGCTTTGGGAGTAAACATGTGTCACCAAGAACACTCAATGCCAGACACCTTGGTAATCTGGTGTGTGTAGAACGCATTGTTACCAAGTGTGAGTAGACTCTAATATAATTACCATAGAAATACCATAATTATATAAATATCACATGTCCTTTTTTTTTTTCACCAAGTGTTAGATCCTGTTTCTTTTTGTAAACTAAATAAACGGAGAATTATCCACATTCTGCCTACATAAGCTGAATATAATGACGAAGTCGTGAGTCGATACAATCATCACAGCACTAAGTTCCTCATATATTTCATAAATAATAATTCAAATACAGTAGTATGAGTTATCTCATACTCAAAATCAACTGTAGTCGATGGTATTCTTCATTACTGACAGTATAATTGGCTGTTTGAATAGCAATTATGTTGTTAATTCTTATTTACACTATACCATATCAATAATGCATTAATTCGGGCGCTGTGTATACATGTAGTGTTGCCAGGGTATGATAATAAAAGGGTCAGACTCATTTGTCACGACAATAGTCATATTCGTGAAATGTCTGAACACGAGTTTTTCTGTGGAATGACTGATATGCTCAGTCATTTCATGAAATGTGTAAAATCCTTAGTCTTTTCATGAAGTGACTGAATACTGTATTTGGTCAATTCATTACATGAAATACCTATTTGTTTAAGCCTAGTACAATGAAAATAAAACTATATTATAAAAAATCCTTTATAAAAATACTATCACAGTATGTACCATAACAGGATATACCACAAAATATGACATACATTCAAAAATATTCATTTTTGCAGCTCCTTAAGGATGTTGTGACATCAACGTAATGATGACTTAAGTATTTAGACGTTTCATGAAATAATTAGTTTCACAGTCTGACTGTAACATACACACACAGTGGTTACCACTATGTTATGAAGGCAGTGTGTTGTATTATTAACTAACACTAACCAATGATGAGATGAACTTTGTGTTTACATAACAACTCCTGGTTAACTACACATGGAATGATCACTAGTAACAACACACATGGTAATAGTATGGTTGAAAACAGTGTGTGTGTGTGTGTGTACAATACAGTGTTAAACACACATTCAGGAATGCATGGGGCCTAAGTACCATATATTGTACCATTGTTATTTTAATAGATTTTTTCTATAGTATTATTAGGCTGTGGCTAGCACTGTGGTAGAGTGCCCGGCTGCAGTTTCTATGGTCCTGCTCGGACACTAAATATCTCTCAATGTTGCCAGAGGTTACCACCCTTGTGAGCAGGAGGTGGGGGGTCTGAGTAGGCTGTCTAAGGCCTTCCTGCTTAGACAGCCATGGCCCAAACTGACCTGGGTCCTGTTTGGTGTACTAGCCACAGAGCGAGGGGCACAGGAAATACCTCCTCTAAAAGATTTTCCTGGCAAAGGGTTACATCCGGAGCATGGAGATGAATGCCTGATATATATATATTTATATATTATATATTTATATATTATATATATACACCTCGGTCTTGTATAGAACGTCCAATAGGTCGATAGAAGACGTCGTTCTATGTGAAATCGTTCTATGTGATACATGTAACCTATGAGGAAAATCACATTTGGTCGATCAATTACCAAAATAGTGTGATCATCGTTTGTTTTCTTTTATTAACTATACGCTGGTGTTTCCTTCTCCTTTCTCTTTCCGAGAAATAACTTCCTTCTTTATATCGAAGGAAATGGCCTTCCATTTTGTAAATGCACCACCTGGCATGACTGAGTGTTGAAGCTGGTGGTTAATAAACTCGTAATCACTAAAAACGAGCGAGTCAAACACGAAATTTCCCTAACTTCAACTTTAGAATTTCCCTTTATGCCTCAATAATTCCCTGTTTACTCTTGAACATTGACGGTCTTTTTGGTATTTCTTCTGGTAAGACTTTCCCTGTTTATTTTTGAACAATCTTTATATAATTTCCCCGTGTGGATTTCAAAATTCCCTAAAACAGAAATTTCCTTGCACCTGGCAACACTGGGTAGTGGGAAGGAGCAGGAGAAGTGGCGTTATCACACTCACCCACACTGTACAGACGCCAGTGATATAATTTCCTGGCACGTTCATTATGATTACGCTCGTTTTGTATAAGAACTCCTCGGATTTGCTTCACTTATTTTCGCCACCTGTTCTATATTGATGCAATCGTTTTGTAAAATAATTTTAAGCTAATATTTTGGTCGCTCGTTCTATACGAGAATCGTTCTATGTGAACACATTCTATATGAGACCGAGGTGTATATATACACACTATGGATGCAAACATAGCTGTACAGTCTGCAAACAAAGGTTTGGAACCACCCCTACATTAATTTTAACCTGGGTAAGCAGTGTAAGGTTAGTACTGCACTGACTGGGCAGCTGGTGCCTCGTGTCATCTGAGATGAATATCGTCTTCTCCCCGGCCTATAATATGCGGGCCGCGGCAATGACAACTTTTTTCTATCAAAAGTTTAGTTGATTTTAAATTAAATTTTGAGTGTTCAAGAACTCTTACTATTTGACTATTCATTATTAAACATAAGGAAATGCGTTTGAATATTTTGGAACAAAAATAACTGTGAAATACCCAGAAATAATAGCACTGGGTGAAACAACGTTATCCCTCCTTCAATGCCCATGAGCCACTGAGGGACAGTGGCCTGGAGCACCGGGAGGGTGGAGGAGGTATGACACTCACCAGTCAGGAGTACCAACATTACATCACCAGAAGGACCAGGAGGGAGGTGGAGGTATGACACTCCCCAGTCAGGAGTACCAACATTACATCACACTGTCAAAGGGGTGGTTCCAAAACTTTTTTTTGCAGACTGTACCCCTTAAAGTCTCAAGGAGATGCAGTTTTGCTGTGGGGTTTGCTCCCTCCTTCAATGGGGATTGGGGTATTGTAATATGGAGTGTGTGTGGAGGGGGAGTTGTATCCTTCAATGGGGATTGGAGTATTGTAATATGGAGTGTGTGTGGAGGGGGAGTTGTATCCTTCAATGGGGATTGGAGTATTGTAATATGGAGTGTGTGTGGAGGGGGAGTTGTATCCTTCAATGGGGATTGGAGTATTGTAATATGGAGTGTGTGTGGAGGGGGAGTTGTATCCTTCAATGGGGATTGGAGTATTGTAATATGGAGTGTGTGTGGAGGGGGAGTTGTACGTTTGAACATTTGTGTTTGGAGTCTGTGTGACCGGACAGGGCTACCTCCATTGTGGAGATGAAGGTCTGGTGTATGTATGTATGTATGTGTGTGTATTAACTATATGTATATATTGATACAGTATATGAAATAGGCCTTATTATTAATGTTTTAGTTAATTTATGTTATATTGTTGAACAGGTTCGTTGGTAAGACCTAAGGTGGTGAGGTCAGTACACTATTGTCCAGCCACTAAGAAAACCCTTGAATGACGTTATACTGACATGACTTCATATGACCCCTTCCCTTCATCAGCAATATACCCAACTAAAGATGATGATGGTAAGTGAACATTTTGTTGTTTATCCCGACCTGACCTAACCTAACCTGACCCAACTTATAGCTTTGCACAGTGGCAGTATTGTAACCAATGAGGTTAAGGTGAATGTTGTTGTTCAGTAGTTAGCTGTCAGTATTGGGAAAAGTATCACCTCAGGATGGGTTAGGTAAGCCTTACCCTGTTTCCACGTGACAACCTCGGGTCACACCTCCACTTTTTATCATGTTTTATAAAAAGGGAGGTGGTGTGGGAGGTTGGAATTACCTTGCCGCACATATCGGTTTTAGAAGCTGTAAATTTCTTTATAGAATTTTATCCTCTTTTAACACTGATTGTAAACCCTTCTGACAATGCTGATGGCCTGCGTCCCTTGGGAAATGAGCGCTGCATTGGCCTTGCCAGCCATCAGTGGGTGACCAACCATGGCTGTGGGTAGGGAGGTGAGTCTGGGCTTCCCTGTAGGAGAGTGGTGACTATGATTGTGAATGGGATGATGGATAATACTAAAAGGTGAGAGGTAGTTGAATGTTTTAAGAATGGAGGATTGGATGTGATGGGTGTCGCTGAGACCCATGTGAAAGAATGAGGAGTGGAGGAGAGAGTGTGATTATGTCGGGAATGGAAGGAGGCACAATATGGTTAGGCATGGATGAGAAATGTAAAGGAAGAGGGAGGGACCAATGATGTGGAAGAAAGTTGATGAACATAGATCGTGTGGGACAAGAGTAGTGGATGACAGGAAAGATTGGATTAGTGAAGTATGCATCTTTGTGTATGTGCAACAGTGAATGAGAAGAGCAACACAGGAAGAAAGAGGACGAGAGAATTCTGGGAGGAGCTGAATGGATGTTTGAGGAAGTTTGAGAGTGGCAGGAGGATTAGGCCTCGTTCACACAGAGGCTGGAACCAGACATATTGTGGCATAAATTGTCCGACCAGCAGCGTCAGAAAAAAATGGCTGTGGTAAAGTGAAAGATGCAATAGAGAAGAAGAGGAAGGCATATACGAGAACACTGCAGAGGAATGTGTCAAAGGAGGAGAGAAAGAGGTGGAAGAGGGAATACAATGTATGTAAGAAACAGGTGATGAGAATGGTGAGTGAGAGTATAAAGAGAGCAGATGAAGAGTTTGGTAGGAAACTGAGTGAGAAGTTTAAGGAGATCAAGAAATTATTCTGGAAGGAGGTCGAAAGAGAAATGGGAGAAGGAAAGTCAGGGAGCATGAGAATGAAGAGAGAGGATGGAGTCACTGTGAGTCGAAGTGAAAGAAGTGTAGGAAAGGCATTTTGATCATTTGGTGAATGAGGGGAAGGGAGGGGAGGCTGTGGTGACATGCATGGGGATAGAGGCAGGTGGTAGACAACAGGGTGTACAGGTGTATCCCTGGTGTCGTCCACTGTTGTGTTGGTGTACCTGTGGAAATGCCTGCTGGACTCTCACTTACTTACATGGGCTGGTGTCAATTTACCACCCGTAGTCTGTCTGGGGAACTAAGGGGAATTACTCAAGGTTTAGAGTAAAAACTTGGACTTGTCTCTATTTACCGAGGTATATCAGGTTACAAGATTACAGATTATAAGAGACACCTTATTCCTGTCGTGCCAAAAATATGTACGAGTATAAGTACTAGAGAGGAAGACCTCTCTCACTGAGGGCAAGGCATTAACTGCACCTTTCCCCTCTCACTCCTCACTCATGTACCACAACCACCGTACATGAGAGATTGTAACGGTGGGATTGATAATGCTAAAGTTATATTTGAAGTATATACATGTTGGATACAGGCTTATATAAGAATAATATGAGTAAATATATATTGGCCCTTTCTCTATACACAAGATGACAATATGGTGATTATTGTAGCATAGAGAATAACATAGAAATAATTATAGGGTGGAGTCTAGCAATCAGGAGCTCAGCACGGAAAGTTCCTACCACGCTGTCAAGTCAACACAATTTGAAGAATGTTATGTCTGGTTAACTGGTATGAACTGCTTTCAATCCTAACGGTATTCTCCTCCACCCGTGGGCGTGTCGCGGGCGCGGATACACAGGGAGAAATAGGGAGGGAAGAGGTTAGGAAAGCAATAGGAAGGTTGAAGATGAGCAAGACCTCTGTGGTGGATGGGATAACTGCAGAAATATTGAAGTGTGGGGGGGAGGTAGTGGTAGAGTGGATGTTACTTATATGCACATTGGCTCTGAGGCAGGGAGAGGTGCCAGAGGATTGGGGGAGAGCCATTATTGTGCCTCTGTATAAAGGGAAGGGGAGTAAGGATGAGTGTGGTAGCTATATGGAAATAAGCCTTCTTAGTGTACCGGGGAAGGTGTATGGGAAGGATCTTACTGAAAGACTGATAGAAGTAACAGGGAATAAAGTTAGTGAGGAGCAGGGAGGGTTCAGAAAGGGTAGAGGATGTGTGGACCAGATATTTGCATTAAAATCAACAGTGGAAAATGTAGTGGAAAGGGTAGGAAGCTGTGTACTGCTTTTATGGACCTAGAGCACCAGGAAAAGACATATGAATAGGGTTAATAAGAGAGCTATGGCAGATGTGCTAAGGATTTACGGTGTTGGTAGGCGCTTGAGGCCTTTTATAGAGAGGCAAAAGCATGTGTACAGGTAAAGGAGGATTTGAGTGAAAAGTTTGAAATTAGTGTATGGTTGAGGCAAGGGTGTTCAATGTCTTTATAGATGGTTGTATGAGGAAGATGAAGGCCAAAGTGGTTGGCCTGGAAACCAAGCTGAGGCTGAATGGAGTAATTTAGTCCTTGGTGGTAAGTTTATTTGTTGATGATATTGTATATCTATTGTAAATCTGCTCTGAGTTGATTCTAGTTTTATGTAAAATCTATTCTAAAAAATACTGTAAATGTATTGTAAATCTATTGTATATCTTTTCTAAATCTACAGGCATTGTAAATGTATGATAAATGTATTGTAAATATAATGTAAAAACTGTTGTTGCAGGTAACCTATTGGAGACTGAGTATGGTTTGTGTGCTTATAAGGACCATCAGACAGTCAGTATACAGGAGATGCCAGAGAAGTCACCAGCTGGTCAGTTGCCTCGCTCTGTTGACATAGTACTCGACAATGACCTCGTGGACAAGTGTAAGCCAGGTGACAGAGTTCAGGTAAGGTCGTATTCATTATTATTATAATTGATATTTTTATCATTTATTTATTTATTTTTATTTTTTATATTTGTGTTTTTGTTATTTTTTTATTGTTATTATTACCATTTATTTGATTTTCTTTAGTTTTGTACATATATATTTACTTGTTTGTTATTTAAATTTTAAATGTGTCGGGAGGGGGGGGGGATTAATTCCCCAAACTATTCATGTCACCATTATTTATGTTTGGTTGTGTTTCCTGGCATACTCTGGAGGAATGGAGGCACTCTAAAGGGGTCCATAGACACACAGACCAGCCTGTTCAGTGGCCTGCATAGACTGGTTCGTTCAGGCAATACTGTGTGTGTGTGTGTGTGTGTGTGGAGAAAATCAGTCTAAACAGGCACTTGGAATCTGTTATTGATAGATTTCTTTGAGTGAGGGCTGTGGTCAGGTTGAGGCAGGTTGAGTGTACCAGGGGTCTGTGGGAGAACATCAACAACAACACTACAATATAACTTTCTTTTCTGTAGGTTGTTGGAATTAACAACCTTGGTGCTGTACTGTATTATGAAAGCACACTATTATATAATTTTTTTTCCATCTATAGTCAAAACGCACAACTATAATTTTTTCCCTCTATATTGTTGCTATATAAAATGACACTACAATATAAGATTATTTCTTTTCGTTATGTTGTTGGTATATAATTTTTTTCCTTAGGTTGTTGATATATAATTTTTTTTTATTTAGGTTTTTCATATACAGTATATGTATTTTTTGTTTAGGGTGTTGATATATAAGTATTTTTATTTTATTTAGGTTATAAGTATTTAAAATGGCACTACATTATAATAAATTTTTTGTCCTTATGTTGTTGGTATATAATTATCTTTTTATTTAGGTTTTGGGAATTGTATATAATTATTTTGTTGTTGTTAGGTTGTTGGTATATAATTAATTATCTTTTTATTTAGGTTTTGGAAATTGTATATAATTAATTTTGTATTTAGGTTTTGGAAATTGTATATAATTAATTTTGTATTTAGGTTTTGGAAATTGTATATAATTAATTTTTTTTTTTCTTAGGTTGTTGGAATCTATCGTTGCCTTCCGAACAAACAAGGTGCCTTCACCAGCGGCACCTTCCGTACCATACTGCTGGCCAACAATGTTATACTCATGAATAAGGAAGTGTCACCACAGATATCCACTGATGATGTCCATAAATGTAAAAAATTCTCAAAACAAAAGGTTAGTTTGTAAATGTATGAAAAAATTCTCAATGAGTAAAAATTTCTCAAAGCAAAGTGTTAGTTTGTAAATGTAATAAATTCTCAAGACAAAAGGTTAGTTTATAAATGAATACAATTCTCAAAACAAAAGGTTAGTTTGTAAATGTAAAAATGCTCAAATGTAAAAATCCTTAATAAAGGAAAAAAAAAATTCTCAGGTAACATTTTAGGAAATGTAAAAATTACCAGATTTATATAGAGTACCGTAAACCCTTGGTAAGTTGGACATTGGATAACTCGGACACCACCAGTGTCTCAGATGCTTATCTATAACTCGGGTGTGTATCTGACTTACGTGGGAATTTTCCAAGTGCATCGTCACAAAGGCCTACAGCCTGAGAAATGACACAAGTTAATTTTCTACAAAACTGTAAATACCATCTCTATACCATACATTTATACCCAATGTCGACTGATCATAAAAAAGTTATACATGCTTTTATCATACCAGGTATGTATAAGAAACACAGTGTTTTGAATTTTTGTTAACTTTACTGTCTGAAAAATGGTGATGTAGTGATATATAATTGGCTATGTCACTGCCAAGCGAACCATGGAGTCACATGTGTATTGGTCATAACGGTAGTACCACCGTGACTCCATGTAGTGTTACATTAACCATGTTATTATATAATATTATATCATTTACAATGATATACAATTGGCTGCATCACTGCCAAGTGAGCAACGGAGCCACATATGCATCGGTCATTTGTGACTCCACATAGTGATCCATTATCCATTAATAAATTTTATCTTTGCTGGTATTATAGTTGACTGCATAGGAGATGCATCTTTAACATGAGATAAGATGCACTCTTTGTCTATAATTATGGTTGCTATAGTTATTTGGATCAATCCTAAAGCATGGCCTTTTCTCTTTTTCTTTAACAATATAGACTTTTTCACGTAATGTGATGATCTTTTTTTTTCATCACTACTAATATCACTTGAAAGCTTTCTCTTCAGTGCCATTGAAAGGAGATTACTGTACAAGAAGCAAGCATAAAAAAATCACAAAAATCGCGTGAATAATTTGTGGGTGCGGCAACAAGTACCCCTGACTGATACCAGCTCTGATTCCCATACTTGCTCACCTACCTTCACACCACACCACAATACTTTATTTCATGTTAATATACATTATTAGATATATTTCTGCAGTATTATATCCTTTTTTGTAAAATTGTCATGTTTTTGTGTGTGCGCAGCTGTGTAAGGGAACCAGAGATATGAGTGAAAACACATCTAGTTTTGAGTGCGGGTGTACGTGCGGTCAGTTGTACACATCAAATTTTTGCCCTCGGATCTTCGGATAATTCGCCAAGGATCTCACCCCAATTGATCCGAGTTAACGAGGGTTTACTGTATACATAATTTACTGAAATATTTTTGTTTTCTCTTCTTCTCAATGATATATTCTGGTTTATGATCAATTTATTCATCTTATATCAGTGGCCTTCTTTACATATATATAAGTTATTTACTGAGCCTTTTTGTCAATGATATAATATGTGCTAAATTTAATCATGTTATACTATATATTTCAGAATGTTGATGTGTTTGAGATGTTGGCTAAGTCTTTGGCACCAAGTATACACGGTCATGAATACATCAAGAAGGCTTTGTTGTGTATGTTACTGGGTGGAGTGGAGAAGGTACTGCCCAATGGTACCAGGCTTAGAGGGTAAGGAACAAGGCTAGTTCACATGTTTTTTTTGTTTTTTTTAATGTATATTTAACACTGTTGTACAGCCACAATCAAATATCCACCCACACTTTCCTTCCATCATAGTAAATATCTTGGTAATAAAGAACAACACGTATATGATTTTGCAGTACCTCATAATAATAATTGAGGGGGTTGACTTGATATTAGGTGTTGTTTGGTTATATTTTGAAATGATATTGATTTATTTGCATGATGGAAGGAAAGTGTCGTTGGTTATTTGATTGTGGCTGTACACACTCAGTGTTTTCAACCACACTGTTACTGTGTGTGTTACATGTAATGTGATCATTCCAAGTGTAGTTCACCCCAAGTTGTCATGGTAACACAAAGTGTATCTCGTCATTGGTGAGTGTTATACAGTAAATTCTCATTTTACACTGGCATTATGTATGTGAAATAGAGTGTGTGTAATGAATGCATGTACTGTAAACACTTATTGTACATTATATTAAACACCCATAATACCAGTGTACTGTACAATGAGGGTTTCCTGTACACAGTTTCATTACACACACTACATTACACACCCAAAATACAAGTGTAAAATGAGAGTTAACTATACTTCATTCATTTTATATTGGACTCTGGAGCTGTCTAAAACCTCCCGACTCCACTTTCCCCCCGACCAGGACACCTGTACTGGCAACCCACCCACCCCCCCCCTCTCCTTCCCCTACTACCCGTATATGAATATTTTTTTTTTATTGTTGAAATTGATAACCATACCTTGTCATACGACATAACTGATGCAATAAACATGTTAACAGAAATACTATAATGCTTTTTGACACAAATAAATAGGTATTGAGTACGTATTACACAAAAAAAAAAAAAAATAAAGCCGACATCGGTCACGTATTTCAATGACAAAATGATGTACCGTAAAACACCCTAACTTTGGACTGTGCCATAACTTCGGACATTTCACGAAACAATGTAATAATTCAACTGTACTGGAAGAGAGTGCTATATTTGCAAAAAATATTGATGGTGTTAGTTAGGGGAATGTTCAAAGACTATTATGTATAAATTCTAATACAATGGCTTGAATATGTGTGGGTGAAAATATTTGACAAATGCAATGAAAAAAAAGTCTGCATTTTTTACCCCTGCAAAACTTTGTTCACACAGAACAAAGAGTTTCAATTGCAATGCGTTTCTTTATTTTGTTTTTTCGGCTAGAAAAGTTTTTGAATAGTTCTTAGTTGGATCTATGCCAAGGAAACCTCACTACAATGTGATATGATGCAACTTATTGTGATCTCAATTTATGTGCTTGAAAAGGAAGTTATTTTTGGATATATCTCTTTATATATGTATAACTCGGGCCAGGAATGCGGCAAATTTTTTTTTTTTTTTTTTTTTACATTTTTTAAAAACTCGTCAGGTGTTGGAAGTTGAGCCAGCATGTCCAGAGATGGATGCTGTTAACCATTCTCATGTTTAAAGGGAAAGTACAACCCTGTCCCAAGTTGGTAAGAGCTGTCCCAAGTTATAGTCAACCACAAGGAGATGCCTGTCTGGGATGCAACACAGCACCCCATTCTATTAAACACATTATTGAAGACTGCAACACACACAGCCACACTCGCCAACAACACAACATACAACTCTCTGAGGGCACTGTGGGAAAGCCCGGTTCAGGCCATGGCCTTCCTCAGGAGCTCAGGGCTGCTCAACCAGACAGCTTGAGGAACTTCAACAACAACTAGGAAACTGGCGGTTTCAGTGGGGCAGGATCAGGGATTTCGCCCAAGCAGTGCTGCCACATTTGGCTTTCCAACCCACATCACTCTATCAAAAACCACACCAAAATGGCAACGTTTTGGTACAGTGGTGCACTGATTCTATAAATATTGTCTTTAAATGGTGAGAGCGGGTTCAGGAAATTAATGAGGTGAGTCAGGTCACTTCTCCTATAGACTCCACAATGGAAGGAAGAACACATACCCCTGCTCACCACCCACACTGGCTCCATAGTAGTGAGAAGGAAATAATTTTCTACCTAAATTCGTACTTTGCAGAAGAAAATATTCACCACGTACAAAATCCTATCAAGTCTTCCTTCTATACACACACACACACACACACACAAGTCATAGCCCTTCCCTACTTACACCTGACATTAATCCTTACCTCAATGGAGTCCTGACATCACCCTACCCAGCGCCCTCCCTCTCCTCCCCCCAAAACACACACACACACACACACACAAGGGAGGCAAAAGGAAGGGGTATGTACAAATAAATGTACAAATAGTAAACAGACGTAAAAATAATAAAAAATGGATAATTCAGAAGCACATCCATCACTATGCAGAGGGACAAACAGACACATAAAATACAGATGAAGAAAGAGTAGGCTAAGGAGGGGAGGGAGGAGATTCAGGTGAAGGACTGCTAATCTACTGCCCTGGGCCCTGGGTAATCCCATTCTGACAGACCAGATGTGGCAGCGCTGCTTCTACACCCGCCAGTTTCGTAGTGGTTGCCTATAGGAAATTTCTGCCTAAATTCGGACACTGGAAAGTTGAAAAAAAAACACAAATTTAGCGTCCTTAATTTTGTTTTAATTATATGGAATTAGTAGGTACTCTACCTGGCTACCACATTACACCAACAGGAATAAAATTGCACCATTATTAACAGAGTTATTCACTAAAACATGCAAAAAATGTCCGAAGTTAGGGTGTTTTACGGTATATAATTTAAGTGGTGAAGGGCCAAGCCGTCACTTCAGTCATCTGCCAGTCATGAGAGATGGAAGACACATGCTCGGCTATAAATACATCAGGTAGACCACACACGTTTCATAGCCAAGAGAGAAACTTAATAGTTAATGTATATCAGCATGTCAAGGCAAAGGCAACGTTATTAATAATAAATGCCGGCTAAATAGACCTGCTGTAATAACTGAAATGCTTATAAGACAGACATACAAAGGTTGTGTGCAGAGTAACTTCCCCTTTCTCCACCCTCCCTCATTCCCTCCATTGCTTGAGAGCTCACTTTGCACACCTCTCATTAATTTTATAATATTATATAAGTGGCTATTGAAACGGCTCTGTATTTGTGTCAAAAAGCATTATTGTATTTCTGTTTCATTTTTATTGCATTAATTACATAGCATGATAAGGAATTGTTATCAATTTCAACAATAAACAAAAAAAAATATTCCAATACAGAGAATAGGGTTAGGAGGGGGTGGGCTGGCCCGGGGGGGAAGTGAAGTCAGGTTTTAGGGTGCTCCAGTGTCCAATATAAGATAAAGGAAGTATAGTTAACCCTTAAATTGCGGGTGTAGAGAAATTTCAACATTAGCAACAAGTATGGAGCACCACAGGTGTAGGACTTTTTGGACAGCACAGTTTTTAAATTTGCACGGACTCTAACAAGGTAGGTTGTGGCAATCAACAGTGAGGGTGAGAGCCAAGGGACCACCCCCAGCCCACCCATCTACCAACAGTCATTTTTCCTCAAACAGTGAGGATGGAAGGACATATTTTCATCACTCCTCGTTTCCTGAAATTACCATATACTATATTATATGAGTGGCTGAGTGTTACAACCAGTCGAGCGCCACGCCTACTTAAGCGAGATAATTGCCTTTAAAGTATAGGTAATAATGTCACGCGTAAGGTAAACACGAATAATCTGTTGACCGTTACTTCACTTCATCAACTTGATATGACCACACTATAACATATACTGTGCTATTTCAGATTTCATTAGAGGCCAAATTTTCTTAGCTTTTAACTGATACATGCCAAAAAGTGTTCAGTTTCCTATTAAGAAAGATATTACAGGTATAATATATACGACTGCCATGGAGAATATGTGAAAAGTTATTCTCGTACTGAAATATTAGATTAAAATGGAGAATTGGTAAATAATAATAAAATATACTATTTCGCTTAAGAAACTACATTTTTTTAGCATTCTATGGGTATAGTTTAGATGTAGGTACGTTATAGAATAACTTTGAAAAGTTGAAAAGAGTGTGGTACTATCACAATTTCTCAGGTCTATCTAGCGGCTTCTAGCCTCTCTGCCAGTCGCCTGCCTCCAGGTGGGATGGCGCCGGTAGCTGCCAAACGTACGATTCAACATATTGCTTTTAACAGCGAGAGTTCTAAATAGTAGTTGATTATGTATCTGAGTTTGCTAGGTTAAACTGTTATGAATGAGTGGTAAGCAGGAGAACTGCTGAGTCATAATGCATCTATTTCTCCACACGGGCAAGAATTACAAAAAAAAATTTAATGGATTATAACAATCACACACCGCTCGCTTCTTCATCTGCTTCTGTAGTATGCTTATACAAGAAAATTTATTTATACAAAATAATTATAATCGTCACTGATCTTCTAATCGTTCTTTCGCCATTGGTCTAAAATCGCAATATTTATGGAGTGACGTCACTATTCTTTCTCTTACCGCCTCGCCTTTCCTCCCTCCCTCTTCCTCCTGTACCCTGGTCCATCCGTACTCACTCCCCCCCCCCCTCTCTCCCACTCCTTCTTAAGTTCCTACCCTCCTCTCTGTCACCACATCACTGATTCCCTCTATCTTCCTGTCTAAATTCTAGTACGTCTCACTATCCATGTCCTTCGCCATTGTTTTTTACACTGAGGTACTGAAAGTAATTGTTACTAAGTAGCTGATATTTTTGAGGCTGTCTTAATGTGTCCTGCTGTGTGTGTGTGTGTTTTGGTATGTGTGTGTGTTGTAATGTTTCCTTCTGTGTTTTGGTATGTGTCCTGTTATGTGTGTGTGTGTGTGTGAGTGTGTTGTTTCCTTCTGTATTTTGGTATGTGTACTGGTGTGTGTGTGTGTGTGTGTGTGTTGTTTCGTCTTGTATTTTGGTATGTGTACTAGTGTGTGTGTGTTGTTTCCTTCTGTATTTTGGTATGTGTACTGGTGTGTGTGTGTGTTGTTTCCTTCTGTATTTTGGTATGTGTCCTGGTGTGTGTGTGTTTCCTTGTGTGTATTGTTATGTGTCCTGTTTTGTGTGTGTGTGTTTTTCCTTCTGTGTTGTTATGTGTCCTGTTGTGTGTGTGTGTGTGTGTGTGTGTGTTTCCTTCTGTGTTTTGTTATGTGTCCTGTTGTGTGTGTGTGTGTTTCCTTCTGTGTTTTGTTATGTGTCCTGTTGTGTGCGTGTGTGTGTTTCCTTCTGTGTTTTGGTATGTGTCCTGTTGTATGTGTGTGTGTTTCCTTCTGTGTTTTGTTATGTGTCCTGTTGTGTGTGTGTGTTTCCTTCTGTGTTTTGTTATGTGTCCTGTTGTGTGTGTGTGCGTTTCCTTCTGTGTTTTGTTATGTGTCCTGTTGTATGTGTGTGTGTGTTTCCTTCTGTGTTTTGTTATGTGTCCTGGTGTGTGTCCTTCTGTGTTTTGTTATGTGTCCTGTTCTATCTATTTATCTATAGCTCCGACGCCTCGCTCCCTCCAGGAACTCCCACCAAGGGGGTGGCCACGACAGAAGAGTCTCCAGTTTTCCCTGTTAACGCACTCCCTCCTCACTTTCTCCATCCCCCCTCCCCCCTCACACTTCTCTCTCTCACATACTCTTCCACTCTGTTCTGCCATCTAACCGGAGGTCTGCCTCTCACACCAGGTCCCATAACTTCACTTCCATGGGGTGCTGATGGTATAGCGGTTAGCACACTCGCCTGGCATGCGAGAGATCCCGGGTTCAATTCCTGGGTCAGTGGAATTGTTGGACAATTTTCCCAGCCCCCAATATCCCTGTTCACCTAGCAGTAAATAGGTACCTGGCTGTAAGAGCAAGGATAACATGCTACCTTGTAAGCTGGGGGAAGACGTGTTGATGGCTAGAGGAAGATGTGTTGATGTAAAAAACTACCCAGCACAGTTCTCAACTACCCAGCAAACACTGGTGAGGGAAGATGTGTTGGTGCAAATTACCCATCACACTTCTCAACTACCCAGCACACACTGGAAAGGGAAGATGTGTTAATGTAAACTACCCAGCACACATCTCAACTACTCAGCAACACACTGGTGAGGGCTGGTTCTATCCAGAAATGAGGAATCTGGCATCCTCTACCACACCCTGGCCTGTTCTGTCTGTCTCCTTACTATCTCTCATTCCTTCTGGGTAGCCGACGAGATCGCCAGATTGGGTGGCATAACAAGGAAGACTACAGACGGTGGGAATGTTGGCCCAGGGATACATGCCCGTGAGCCAGCAGTCCCCTCGTCTGCTGCTTTCGAAGAAACAGACCTCACTATCACCCTGACTCCCATTTGGGGGTCCGAGCATCTGCACGGTTTCGGTCAACCAGACTCGGGACTGCTCGGCCAGACAGTCTGGGGAACTACAACAACAACAACAACAACTTCACTTCCATACACCTTCTTTACAAACTCCACACTTTGCATTCTCTCCACATGTCCAAACCACCTCAGTGTATTACGCTTCACTCTCTCAACCACTCCACACTTCCATACACCTTCTTTACAAACTCCACACTTTGCATTCTCTCTACATGTTCAAACCATCTCAATGTATTACACTTCACTCTCTCAATCACTCCACACTCAATACCAACTGCCTTCTCACTCATACCACACCTCTCATACACACTCATTTCTTTCTCCATCCCACCTAGTAAGTCCACATACTCCTCTCAAGTAACTCATTTCCACTGCACCTATTCTACATCTCTCATACATATACACACTCATTACTTTCTCCATCCCACCTAGTAAGTCCACATGCTCCTCTCAAGTAACTCATTTCCACAGCACCTATTCTAGACTGATGAGCCCTACTCCATGTCCATGTCCTTAACGCATATGTCAGTATTGGCAGGATTATACTATTTCTCAGTCCCTTTTTCAATACCATACTCACACTTCTACCCTTCATAATCCTCCCCAGTGATATTATGAACTGCCTGCCCCTCACTGCTCTCTCCCTGATTTCTCCTTCCATGTTTACACAGAACTGTTCCCAGTTACTTGAATTCCCTCACCTCATCCACCCTCTCACCCCCTAAAGTTATCTCACATTCAGTCCCAGTTGGTACAGCCATTCTATAGGGTGTAGCAAAGTCAATTACTTCTGTTTTGGTCCTCTCAAATACCATCACCTTACTCTTACCAACATTCACCTTCAGTTTTCTTTGCTTACACACGGACTGAAACTCATCCACCACCCTCTGTAACTCCCTTTCACTCTCAGCCAGCAGCACAGTGTCATCCGCAAATAAGCTTGCAACCAAGGACCAATCTACTCCATTCAACCTCAGGTGTAGGGCTGAGACAGGGATGTGTTATGTCACCATGGCTGTTCAATATATATATGGATGGTTGTATGAGAGAGATGAAAGCCAAAGTGAATGGCCTAGGGGTGAAATTGAGGCTGAATGAAGCAAATTGGTCCTTGGTGGCAAGTTTATTTGCGGATGACACTGTATTGATGGCTGAGAGTAAAATGGAGTTACAGAGGGTGGTGGATGAGTTCCAGTCTGTGTGTAAACGAAGAAAATTGAAGGTGAATGTTGGTAAGAGTAAGGTGATGGTATTTGAGAGGACCAAAACAGAAGTAATTTACTTTGCGACACCCTATAGAGTGGCTGTACCAACTGGGACGAAATGTGAGATAACTTTAGGGGATGATAAGATGGAGGAGGTGAGGGAATTCAGGTATCTGGAAACAGTTCTGTGTAAACATGGGAGTATGGAAGGAGAAATCAGGGAGAGAGCAGTGAGGGGCAGGCAGGTCATAGGATCACTGGGGAGGATTATGAAGGGTAGAAGTGTGAGTATGGAAGTGAAAAGGGGACTACGAAACAGTATAATCCTGCCAACACTGACATATGCATCAGAGACATGGACATGGAGTAGGGCTCATCAGTCTAGAATAGGTGCTGTGGAAATGAGTTATCTGAGAGGAGCATGTGGACTTACTAGGTGGGATGGAGAAAGTAATGAGAGTGTGTATGAGAGGTGTGGTATGAGTGAGAAGGCAATCGGTATTGAGTGTGGAGTGGTAGAGAGAGTGAAGTGTAATACACTGAGATGGTTTGGACATGTAGAGAGAATGCAAGGTGAGGAGTTTGTAAAGAAGGTGTATGGAAGTGAAGTTGTGGCACCTGGTGTGAGAGGCAGACCTCCAGTTAGATGGCAGAACAGAGTGGAAGAGTATGTGAGAGAGAGAAGTGTGAGAGGGGGAGGGGGGATGGACCAAGTAAGGAGGGAGTGCTGGAACATGGGGAACTGGAGACTCTTCTGCCGTGGCCACCCCCTTGGTGGGAGTTCCCGGAGGGAGCGAGGCGTCGGAGCTATAGATAGATAGATATATAGTGATGATTTAGGCTCTTAGGCTTCTGATTCCTCCCACCTATGGCATGAAACAAGCTCCTTCAATATAGGTGGTGTTTGGTGGCAATGTTTGAAGGACTCACTAACCTTCAATTTTATCACTACATCACAGGGTCCCTTAATTAAGGTGGTAATTCTTTTTTGGGTACATTGGAGTGCCTTGATTTCCCCAAAGTATGCCAGGAAACGACCAGAAGAGCAAAAGTAATGGTGTTATGTTGCTTGGAATAGTTTGGAGGATTCAGTTGCTCCAGATTTACCAACACAAACTTTCCCCCTTAACAGGCCACGTCTCTGAGCCATATAATTATGATCTCTGGTCTTATCACTGAAAGATATATCATGTCTTTCACTCTGCTCTGGTACTAACCTTTCTATCCCATAATTATCAGTCCAGGGACCGTATCAATCATATATCCACCAACACTTTCCTTCCATCCTAGTAAATATCTTGGTAATAAAGAACAACACGTGTATGATATTGTAGCACCTCATAATAATAATAATAATAATAATAATAATAATAATAATAATAATAATAATCAATATCTTGGTAATAAAGAACAACACGTGTATGATATTGTAGCACCTCATAATAATAATAATAATAATAATAATAATAATCAACATCTTGGTTATAAGGAACAACACGTGTATGATATTGCAGCACCTCATAATAATAATTGAGGGGGTTGAGTTGACATAAGGTGTTGTATGATTATATTTTGATATGATACTGATTTATTTGTAAGATGGAAGGATAGTGGTGGTGGTTATTTGATTGTGGCTGTACATATATTGAAATATCTGTAGTGTTTTCTTTTTGTGAGGTCATGAACATAAAAAAGGTCGAGGTTGTGACAGGAAATTTTTTTTTGGCTGCATCATATATTAATAAATAGATAAGATTAGGAAGGTAATTATTTTATGTACTTTGGTTGTTTGTGATAAAATAGAGAAAGTGATTATTTTATATTTTTGTATGTGATGGAACTACCTGTATTATGTATGAAAGCACTCCCTGTCATCCTCATTTTCTTTGGTAAACAAATGATATACTTACTTTTCCTACCTACAGGGTTATTGCCTCCCTGCCCACCATGGAGTGCCCAGAAACCATCTACCAGCAACCAACCACCACCCTAACTTTACAACCATTGTGTCAACACTAGATTGACTCATTCACACACACACCAGAACCACTCAGCAACGTTGCACAAAATAGGTGAGATGGAAATTTTGTATATTGCTTCCCACAGCATGAAATCTTTCAGTGGGGAATCATTAAAAAAATTTGTTTATTAGATTGTAAGTAAGATGCTTAAAGAATACAGCATTGTGAAAGCTGTAATTGGAAAGAAACAAGGAAGGGAAGTGAGAAAAAAATGTATCAGAAAAATTTGAATGATACAAAATGGGAGTTAAATTAATTTTGATCATGATATGTTTAGTGAAGGTTTCTTGTTCCCTTCCTCAATGTCTATCTATCTATCCATCTATCTATCCTTCCTCAATGTCTATCTATCTATCTATCTATGTCATTACTGAGGTGTTACAAAGCAGGTGAGAAGCAGCAGGTATTTAAATTAATTTTAATCATGATGTGTTTAGTGAAGGTTTCTTGTTCACTTCCTCAATATCTATCTATCCATGATCATCACTGAGGTGTTACAAAGCAGGTGAGAAGCAGCTGGTAATTTAAATTAATTTTAATCATGATACTTGAAATGATACCACTACTGTATTCAAGATGTGGGAGTAATATTGTTGTTTAGTCATCAGCCATAATGTCTGTCTACATAAAACAGATGAGTC
The DNA here is from genome assembly GCA_033782935.1 of Petrolisthes cinctipes. NCBI lineage: Eukaryota > Metazoa > Arthropoda > Malacostraca > Decapoda > Porcellanidae > Petrolisthes > Petrolisthes cinctipes. The sequence continues at coordinate 42,681 of JAWQEG010002178.1, read as the reverse complement.
AAGTTAAAACAAATCTTGTGTCCTATTTGTATGATGTCTTAATGGGTCCATTCCACAGTGGTTGGTATTGGTTTGTAAGCATGCAAACGAAAGAATGTTAGCCGTGCAAATGACTTATGGGTGAATTATATAATGAATTTGGTGAGTAAACTATACAGTGATAATTATTATCTAACTGTTGGATAGATTTTGTGAATGTGGATATTCAGCTTTTGGAAAATAATGAAGCCTTACAGATGTGGTTGGTTGGGAAGCTAACAAACCAATACCACTGTGGAAGTGACCCAATGACATAGTTCCAATTGTGTTGTCTCTGATTCCTTCAAACCATACAACAAAACACATTCCTTATTAGTATCATTGTGGATGTGGTGTGTGTGTGGACGTGTTGGAGAGTGTGAAAAGGAACACCTTGAGGTGGTTCAGTCATGTGGAGCGTATGGGAAGCGAGAGGTTGGTTAAGAGAGTGAGATGGAGGGACAGAGGGGGAGGGTCAGACCGAGAGTGAGGTGGAGGGATGGAGTTGAGAGGTATATGAGGGAGAGTTTGGTGGAGGGATGGAGTTGAGAGGTATGTGAGGGAGAGTGGTATGGGGTGGGAGGAGGGACGCCAGTTAACAGGGAACAGGGGTTCATGGAGGCGATTCATTGGTGGCCACTCCTTCGGGGATTGAGGCGTCTGGCAATAGATAGATAGATAGTATTTTCTGACATAGTTTGTAGGAATCAGAGACTTTCCAATTCACCAACAAGATAATCTCTCCTTAATTAATGTGTTGCTTATTATTATATATGAATGGACCTTAGGGAGGGAGGAGGGTTTACGGCTTTATGCCTATCGACTCATAGTGTTGGTCATTAAGGCAGTCAAGTCTTGTTACATCAACACATCTTCCCCCAGCCTACAAGGTTGCTATCCTTGCTCTTACAGCCGGGTACCTACTTACTGCTAGGTAAACAGGGACATAGGGGGCTTGGAAATTTTTCCAACAATTCCACTGACCTGGGGATCGAACTCAAGATCTCTCGCTTGCGAGGCGAGTGTGCTAACCATTACACCATCAGTACCCTCTTTTTTTTACATGGGGATCGTATCAGATATTAAGCTGATAAAAACAGATACTACACTTTGATCTTTGATCTTTATTCTTAGGGATAAATTACTATAAATTGCCAGCACAACATTCGGACACAACAAAGAATCCACAATCACAGTATACAAACAATATATTCGATCAGTGATGGATTATGCAAGCCCTGCCTGGGCTTCAAACCTCACTGAGACTCATCACAACACCCTTCAAACCATACAGAACAGAGCCCTAAAGACAATCACAGGCTGCACAGCTACCACACCTACAGACCACCTACACTATGAAACCAAAGTCCTCAAAATCAAGGATCACCTTGACATGAGAGGCACACAAACACTTGCTGCAGCCTCCACAAACCCACACCATCCACTACACTACATGGCACAACACCCACACATGCCAAGGAACATCAAAACAACACCCAATACACGATACCATACACAAATACTATCATCTCTTACACCCTGCCCACCCCAAACTAATCTCCAGAAACACATCCATAATCAAATCACTCATCAGTCCATCCAAACACTCAAAAACAACACTCAGCTGCATGCACGACCTCCTGACATCCACCCATCTGAATATCTATACTCCACTCACTCATCAGTCCATCCAAACACTCCAAAACAACACCCAGCTATCAACAACCATACATACTTGTTGGTGATAAATTACAGGTTCACATTTGTCTCTGACTGTACAAATCTTTCTGTATGGCTCTTATTATTATTATTATTATTAAAGCTCACATTATTATTATTTCTATATGGCTCTCTTAGTTTAAGGGAAAATTAAGGTAAATTGGAAGGTCTGTGATTCCTCCAAAGTATGCCAGGAAACAGGACCAGATGAACAAAAATAATGGTGTTCTGTTGCTTGGAATAGTTTGGAGGAATCAGTAGCCTTCCAATTTACCAAAAATAGAATCTCCCCTTAAGGACCTTGTGATTGTGTAGGAAAATTGGAGGCTTCTGATTCCTCCTGACTGTCATGAAACAACCTCCTTTCATATAGGTATGTGTGTGTGTTTGGAGGCTTCTGATTCCTCCAGATTATGCCACCAAACAACCTCCTTCCATATAGGTGTGTGTGTGTGTTTGGAGGCTTCTGATTCCTCCTTCCATATAGGTGTGTGTGTTTCGTGGCAATATTTGAAGGACCCATTTTCCTCCAATTGTTTTTGTATGTATATAGCTTTGATTTAGAAACATACACATTTCATATACTGTACTGAAGTTTCTTGATTCCTCCAAATGAACAAAATTAATGGTGTTCTGTTGCATGGAAAAATAGTTTGGAGGAATTATTTGCTCCAGTATTACATTAGGAGTTTCTTGATTCCTCCAAAGTATGCCAGGAAACAATAATAATAATAATAATAATTAAAATAACAATATAATAACGGTGTTCTGTAGTTTGGAGGAATCATTTGCTCCAGATTTGTTCTATATCACCTTAACACTAATTAATTTGTTTATTTTACAGGTGTGTGGTGAGAGGAGAGGGAGAGAGAATAACACAAGAGAGAAGAAGAGAACAACACAAGAGAGAGGAGGAGAAGGAGAAGAAAACAAAACAAGATCTCTCTAATATATAGTGTAAATAACAGGAAACAAATAAATACAAATATTATTAAATAGTATATTTTATTTTAAAAAAATATAAATAATATAAACAATTACCATCCTACCAGGTGAATATATTAATTAATTTATACCTGTAAGGGTGTAGGGTTCAAATAAAAATTATTGATGTTATTATAATACTGTGTGTGTGTGAGAGAGAGATATCACTCACACACACACAGACAAATATTATCATAACATCAGTGATAATTACATACCTAAAGGAGTAAAAATTATTGATGTTATAATACTGTCTGTGTGTGTGAGAAAGAGAGATATCACTCACTCACACAAATATTAAATCATCATCAGTGATAATTTTATACCTGTAAGGGTTCAAATATAACTTAAGGGGATAGTACATTGTTGGTGGTAAATCTGGAGCAATTGATTCCTCCAAACTATTCCAAGCAACAACAGGACACCATGGTCATGTTGTTTCCTGACATACTTTGGAGGAATCAAGATGCTCCAATGTACCAAAAGTGTATTATCTCCTTAGTACAGATTCCAGTGTTAGTTTTGGTTTGCAAGCACCCTAACCAAAGAAACTGAACTGTGTAAATGACTCCTGAGTGAATTATTGGATGAATTTGATGATCACCATCAAACTAAGGTGGTAATGAAACTCCCTGACATATTTTGTGGATATGAAGATTGAGTTTGTTGGATATAATTAAGACTGACAAGTGTGGTTGGGTGGGAAGCTAACAAACAAATACCACTGTGGAATCGACCCTTAGTGTTATTATAATACTGTGTGTGTGTGTGTGTGACAAATACACACACACACACACAGATGTATTATAACAACAACAACATATTATGTGTGTGAAGAGAAACATCACACACACAGTAACTTCATAAAACACTCACAGTAACAAGTGATACTTGTATAGTTGTAGTAGTAGTTGTTGTTGATGGAAAGATGAACACAGTGAATAATGAAGGTTGTTAAGTCTCTTGTACAACTGCACTCCACAAATCTGTAACAAAATACAACCTAATTAATTTATGCATGGTACATAATACAAATGAATTATTACTTTAGAATTACTGCAAGACATTATCAATACTTTGGCAAACATGGAGCAGAAGGAGTGCGAGAAATGGAAGGAAGGGAAGGTGAGGAAAGGGAAGGGAAGGTGAGGAAAGGGAAGGGAAAGAGGGAGGGAATGGAAGGGATGGGAAGGGAAGGGAGGGAGGGAATGGAAGGGACAAGGGGAGAGAAGAAAAGGAGGGAGAGGGAATGGAAGGGACAAGAAGAGGAGAGAAGGAAAGGAGGGAGAGGGAATGGAAGGGACAAGAAGAGAAGAGAAGGAAAGGAGGGAGAGGGAATGGAAGGGACAAGAAGAGAAGGGAAAGGAGGATTCTGCCCTCACCACACCATTGAGAGTACCAGCCAACCAGTCAACCAGTCAGTCAGGTGTTATACATATCAGACAATAACTCCACAATATACAACAATAACAACACTTCCTTAATGGGAGATTCACTTGTTGGTGAATTGGTAGGAAACTGATTCCTCCAGAGTATGTCAGGAAACAGCACCATATAAACAAAAATAATAGTGTTCTGTTGCTTGGAAAAATAGTTTGGAGGATTCAGTTGCTCCAGATTTATATTGGAGTGTCTTGATTCCTCCAAAGTATGCCAGGAAACAACAGGAATAGTTTGGAGGAATCATTTGCTCCAGAATTACATTGGAGTGCCTTGATTCCTCCAAAGTATGTCACGAAACAGAACCATATGCTTGGAATAGTTTGGAGGATTCAGTTGCTCCAGATTTACCAATACTGTACTTATACCTTAAATTATCTTGTTGGTGAATTGGTGGGAAACTGATTCCTCCGATAAAACTATACCATGAAACACATCCAGTATTAGTACCATTAAGGGAGTCTGTTTCATGGCATAGTTTGGAGGAATGTTACTGTTATTATAATACCTGTGTGTGTGTGTGTGTGTGTGTGTGTGTGGAGGAATTATAAACCTTCCTTTTCACCAACAATATAATTTGTCCTTAAGGGGTTAATTAACTTTTGTTACATTGGAGTGCCTTGATTCCTCCAAGGTATGCCAGAAAACAGGACCAGAAGAGCAAAAATAATGGTGTTCTGTTGCTTGGAATAGTTTGGAGGATTCACAAACATTCCTTTTCACCAACCATAAAATGTGTCCCTTAACCAGTGGACCATATTAATCCAAATATGAGTAAATTACTGTACTTAACCCTTAAAGGCATACGTTATTGGACACACCTAGAATAGCATATGTTGAGTGTGACAGACTCCTATTAAGAAAAATCACAACACAAAGTTGTAATCAATTTTAATTGCTTTTCAGACCATGAAAAGAAAGATTAACTCCTCTACTTTTGTATCAATCACTTACTTAAGTAATTATGCAAAAATATATATTCTTAATGGGGGACTAAAGAAAGTAAAAAAAAAAAAAAAAAAAAAAAAAAAAGGCAATTTCTTGACAAAAAATCATAACTAGGCCACTAATAGGAATTAAGCTCTGAAATTTCGTATGGTGCTTCTCAGGTCCCATAGCTGTGTATTGCATGTGTTAGCCTAATTTACCCATTTAAAAATAATGGAAATAATTAGTTATACCTTTACAGCATATGTGAGTCTGATGGACTCCTTTCGCAATTTATCTCCCACCATGGGAGAGCGAGCTGGCGCATACACCCTTCCATAGCCAGGCCTAGCCAAAGACTGCACATAGCTGGGGTGCCTGGGTGGCATCTTCAAAAGTAGTCAAGCCACAACATGTTAAGCCACTTCCATATCCTGACAGGGGGTGCGAATGTCTTTGAGGGTTAAGGGGGTGCAGGAGTAGGGGACAGGCTTGGGGGGGGGGGGTGTGAATAGGGGGACAGGCTTGGGGTGGGTAGAGAGCCTGTCCCCCTATTCCTGCACCCCCCCAAAGCCTGTCCCCCTACTCCCGCACCCCCCAAACCTCCCTAAACCCCCCTCCCCAAGCCTGTCCCCCTATTCTCACACCCCCTTAAATAAATGAATGGGTTATATTCAAGAACATTGGTGGTGTATACCATGGTGTGGTACTGGTACCATGGTGTGGTACTGGTACCATAGTGTAGTACTGGTACCATGACTCCATAGACAACAACACAGTCATTGTACCAGTACCAACACCATCAATGTTCTTGAATACCACCCAATGAATGAAGGAATAAATAAATAAATGAATTACTTCTATGAATAAATGAGTGAATAAATAAAAATATGGCCAGGTATGAAAGTGTTATAATGTGATGATGTCCTCAAAAAATATATCAACTCACCATGGATGTTATTGGTGGCCAAAGTGATGTGAGTCAGTCAATGATGAGATGCTAATGTGATGTATGTATGTATGTATGTCTTGATAACTTCACAACACAACCTGTAATACAACCAAAGTACATATAAGTGTTATACAGTATATTCAAATTCAATCAACTCTTCATAACAACTTCACTACACAACCTGCTATTAATACAACCAAAATAAATATAAGTGTTATATATTTCCATTTCAATCAATTGTTTTCTTTTGTTAATAATAAATTCTCAACACTCTATCACCTACTATATTCTGTAAAGTTATACACACACAATATAATGACATTTATTCTTCCTAACAGCCTACAGTATTTATTTTCAAGTGTCATAAATAATTATTTATGACACTTGAAAATAAATACTGTAGACTGTACTGTTGTACAATTCCTTAAAAAAGTATTGTCACTCAGAGTGTAGATAGTTTGTAAATAGTAAGTTGTGGATGGGTAGTGTTGTTACAGCCACAGTCAAATATCCACCGACACTTTCCTTCTATCGTACAAATAAATCAGTATCATATCAAATATAAATACAACACCTTACGTCAATTCAACCCCCTCAATTATTATTATGAGGTGGTGCAAAATCATACACGTGTTGTTCTTTATTACCAAGATATTTACTACGATGGAAGGAAAGTGTGGGTGGATATTATTATTATTATTATTATGAGGTGGTGCAAAATTATACACGTGTTATTCTTTATTAACAAGATTATTATTATTATTATTATTATTATTATTATTAGGTGGTGCAAAATTATACACGTTGTACACCGTAAAAGCCATTAACCCCTAAGAACCGCAATCCCCCTACCGCTACTGGAGCGTGAACCGCAAAAACAGGGTGATTTTTAAAGTTTCGTTTAGGTAAATTTTGTTATTAGAGATTTGTAGAGCTTGATTTTACACACCAGAATCTGTAAACTAAAGTTTCCTAGGTCTACTAGTTTGCGTACAGCAGCGCCATGAGTAATAAAGTAGTTACCCCTAAAACCCCCCTAAAAATTAGAAAACGTGAGCGAGCGTATTTTCATTGCGTATATATGACAAGTGAACCATTCCCCTCTCACACCACTCACTGAAGGCCCAACCTAACCAGTGTTACCAATGAAGTGGCTAGATATAGCCCAAGCAGTTTTTTTTCTACCGGCTTTATATTACGTCAATCGGCTTCAAGGTCTAAATTCGCGGTGACGTGATATTTGGTCAATAGGCATTTAAGGGTTAAGAGCAGGTAGAAGAAAAGGGTCAACTAAAAATACCTCACAATCTGTTTACCAGACAGCAGGTCAAATCCAGGTAGCTGCAGAACATAGACACCTGGCCATACCACCCAAGTTGGTCAAACACACACACACACACACACACACACACACACACACACACATTCAGAACATACACTCTCTCATCTATTTTTATACCAAAACACCATTAATTTACCTACCTGCATCCCCCTCAGACCATTAACTTTCCCTATCTTATTTTCATCTCTCCAAACCCAGTGCTCTCAGGTCACAAATGATGTTTGTACCTTCACTCACAAAAGAGAGTAAGAGAGAGAGAGAGACAGAGAAAGTAAGAGAGGGAGAGAGAAGAGAAAGGGGTGGAGCTTAACTAGACCTTCCCTTTTTTTCAAACAGGTAATAATGTATCTAGACATTACTGGCATCTCCAAGTACAGAATGAATATAAACTGACCAAGATAGCTTTAGTTAGGGACTCAAGATCGAAACAGTCAAAAGACATCTTCTCTGTACTGCATTAAAACAAGACAAGACAGGGTACAAAACTCCCTTAGAATTAATAAATAAAGTAAGTCTTAATTTTACTTACTAAAGTTTATTTCCAACCTTGACTGAACACCACCACGCCACCGAGCTAGCTACCACAACCAACTACAACAACTCCGGAACAAGGTACTGTACCAGATTCTTCGAAGAGACAAAATCAGGACGGGTACAATGTGTTGTTCTTTATTAACAAGATATTTACTACGATGGAAGGAAAGTGTTGGTGGATATTTGATTGTGGCTGTACACTGTGTGAGGTGACTGAGATGGTCACAAGAAGGATATGAACCTTACTTTGTTATATTAACTATCATAATAATATATGTAAAGAAATGTATGTATAATAATAATGTTTGTGTGATTAAGGGGGTGCGGGAGTAGGGGACAGGCTTGGGGGGGACAAGGGGGGTGTACGGGAATAAGGGGACAGGCTTGGGGGGACTAGGGGGAGGGGGGGTTGCGGGAATAGGGGGACAGGCTTGGGGGGGACTAGGGGGGGTGTGGGAATAGGGGGACAGGCTTGGGGGGGGGAATAGGGGACAGGCTTGGGGGACTAGGGGGGGGTGCGGGAGTAAGGGGACAGGCTTGGGGGGGGGACTGGTGGGGGGGGGTGTGGGAATAGGGGGACAGTCTTGGGGGGGGACTAGGGAGAGGGGGGTGCAGGAATAGGGGGACCGGCTTGGGGGGGACTGGGGGGGGTGCGGGAATAGGGGGACAGGCTTGGGGGGGGTTTGGGGGGTGCGGGAATAGGGGGACAGGCTTGGGGTGGGTAGAAAGCCCGTCCCCTATTCCCGCACCCCCCCCCCCAAGCCTGTTCCCCTACTCCTGTACCCCTTAAACCCCCCCCCAAGCCTGTCTCCTACTCCTGCACCCCCCTAAACTCCCCCCAAGCCTGTCCCCATATTCCCTCACCCCCTTAAAATTATTTGTCATCACATTCACATAGCAGCATGACAAACAACAATCTCACATCAGTAACAGAAAGGTGGAAGCAGAGAAAAGAGTAGCAGGCATGGTGGCTGCTAATTCACAGTTTTTTCAATGGCTGGGTATGTTATTAATTTTTATGTTTTGCTTTCTTTTTTACTTTCTGGAGAAAAGAAAACTGATAATGATGGTTTCTATGCACAAAAACCATCACTGAGCATTCTCATTTACTCAAAAAGGTTGTTTCCATGTGAAAGTGGGGGGATATCTTTTGGTAAGAGTGTACATCATAAAAATTAGTCCCATGAGACAAGAATAAACACATTGAAATTGCACTACCTTTCATAATTATAGTTTGAAATTATATTATTAAGGTGGTAATTCTTTTTTGGAATGTTGGAGTGCCTTGATTCCTAAAAAGTATGCCAGGAAACAGGAACAGAAGAGTAAAAATAATAGTGTTCTGTTGATTGGAATAGTTTGGAGGATTCAGTTGCTCCAGATTTACCAACACAAAACTCCCCCCTTAATTAAGGATTTATATGTGTAAAATCATAGGTGTAATGTAACAGTACAGTAAAGAAGTTTCAGTTTCAGTACAGTACTCTGGAACTAGTCTTAATAATAATAATATACTCATGCTTGGCTGATGAAATGTTATATTCTCTACTTAAATTACACAAATCCTGACATTCCAACGATATTTTGCTCAATGTGCATAATAAAAAAAAAAAATATATATATATATATATAAACAATGAAAGAATGAAGATAGTAGTGTATGTATGCCTGCCACCACCTGGGAGAAATGTAATCAGGTCAACCAACTCCTTCCCAGTAGTGATGTCATTACAACGGGAAATTTTTGCTGGGTATAGTCAGGGTCAAAAGTGCTGCATTGGGGGGTGACTGAAAGTGAGCCATGAGAGTGAACCTTATCAACCATTCATTATTACACACACCAACAGTTATAGTTTCACACCATTTATTGAGGCTGTTTTCATTGGTGTTGCAGGACTATTGACCCTGACTGTATAGGATAGTACAGAGCTGGTGTTAAGGGGTTGTGGGAGTAGGGGGACAGGCTTGGGGGGTACGGGAATAGGGGGACAGGCTTGGGGGGTACGGGAATAGGGGGACAGGCTTGGGGGGTGCGGGAGTAGGGGGACAGGCTTGGGGGGTGCGGGAGTAGGGGGACAGGCTTGGGGGGTGCGGGAGTAGGGGGACAGGCTTGGGGGGTGCGGGAGTAGGGGGACAGGCTTGGGAGTGTGTGGGAATAGGGGGACAGGCTTTGGGTGGGTAGAAAGCTTGTCCCCTATTCCCGCACCCCCCAAAACACCCCCCAAGCCTGTCCCCTACTCCCGCACCCCCCTAAACCCCTCCAAAGTTGTGTCACCTTAATATAAAGTTGACATACAGTCTGTTATTGTATGGTAGTAAATGTGGACCAACTCACTCCCTCCAACCAAACCATTACAACCAACAACAACAAATATATCAATGTAATTCCATAAGCATTTACTGTTGTTGTTGTTGTTGATGTTGTTGTTGTTGTAGTTGTAGTTGTAGTTCCTCAAGGTGTCTGGCCAAGCATCCCCAGAGCACCTATAGTAAATGCTGCTGTTGTTGTTGATGTTGTTGTTATTGATGGTTGTACTGTTGTTGTTGTTGTTGATGGAAGGAAGAACACAGTGGACAACAAACAAACAATGAAGGTTCCTTAGTCTCTTGTACAACTCCACAACTCTGTATCAAATTACAACCTATTTAATTTATGGATGAAGTTACTTCTATATCTCTTGTCTCTATTACAACTCCACTCCACAACTCTCTATATTACAACTCCACTCTACAACTCTGTAATAACAAAATACAACCTATTTAATTTATGGATGCACAAAGATAAGTGAAGAAATGCATTAAGGTTAATTCATCTGTAAAGTAAACAAATAAATTAGTGTTAAGGTGATATATAAATAATAAGAAATCTGGAGCAAATGATTCCTCCAAACTACATACATACATACAAACTGTATATTATATAAATCATACTGGCCAATTAGGTTAATATTATTATTATTACTATTATTATTATAATTGTTTTTATTATTACTATTATTATTACTATTATTATTACTACTACTATTATTATTATTATTATTATTTTTATTATTACTATTATTATTATTTTCATTATTACTATTATTATTTTTATTATTACTATTACTATTATTATTACTATCATTATTATTATTATTATTGAGTGGTACTGTACTTGAACATTTAATACAATCTTTAACAAAACACAAACAGCTGCTTACATTTCATAAGTTAACAGAAATAGATTGAGAAAATAAAATGTAAGTACAGTACTGTACATGAGAAGACTAAAGAGAATTACTGATTCTAGATCATTTTTCTCATTGTAGGTTAAAGGATAAATTCTATGTTAATGAAAATTTAACCAACAGCTCACATCTTAGATCATAGGATTAGACTTAACTCAAATAATGTAAAAATCACCATTATTCTAGACCAGTGGTTCTCAAACTTTTCCAACTAACAGAACCCTTTGACATATGCTGGTACTTGGAGGAACCCTCAGTGACCCCCTCACCAAATATAGGTGGAACCCTTCCCAATACACATACACACACACGACTAAATGAAAGTGTGGAACCCTTCCCAATACAAATACACACACACGACTAAATGAAAGTGTGGAACCCTTCCCAATACACATACACACACACACGACTAAATGAAAGTGTGGAAAACTTCCCAATACACATACACACACACGACTAAATGAAAGTGTGGAACCCTTCCCAATACACATACACACACACGACTAAATGAAAGTGTGGAATCCTTCCCAATACACATACACACACACGACTAAATGAAAGTGTGGAATCCTTCCCAATACACATACACACACACCACTAAATGAAAGTGCAAAGTTTAGTACTCACCATCACAATTCTTACCTCTCTCTCTCTCTCAAATGCAAAATATTTTATTTAATCCATTTGTGGTCAAATAAATAAATAAATATAATTTTTTGCCACGGAGCCCTGGGGTTCCGTGGAACACAGTTTGAGAACCATCAGTACTTTTTTTTTAATATTATCTGATCTTTAACTTCTGTCTTGTGGGGAAATATTTGCTGTGCTTAGTTTTAAAAGTGTCTGGCAATCATAAGAAAATGTACAGTAAGAGGAAGGAAATATAGTTTGACCAAATGATACAAGAAAATGTACAGTGTTGGGCAGAAGTGGTGTTGCCTTCCCGGCTTCACCAAGACAACACAGTATTCATGGACTCCAGAAATACATACTTTTTATACACTTAAGGGGGTGCGGGAATAAGGGGACAGGCTTGGGGGTGTGTGGGAATAGGAGACAGGCTTGGGGGGGGTTTAGGGGGTGCGGGAATAGGGGACAGGCTTGGGAGGGGTTTGCGGGGTGCGGGAATAGGGGACAGGCTTTCTACCCACCCCAAGCCTGTCCCCCTATTCCCGCACCCCCCCCCCAAGCCTGTCCCCTACTCCTGCACCCCCCTAACCCCCCCCCACCAAGCCTGTCCCCTACTCCCACACCCCCTTAATAATCTGGAGTCTATGAACTTCGTGTGCCTCGGTGAAGCAAGTGAGGCGACAGGACTTTTGCCGCCAACTGTACAGTATATTGTTTACCTGGTTAGTGAGTGTGAGGTAATGAAGAGTACAGAGTGTGGTACCAAAGCTGTATACCACTCCCTTGTATACCACTCCCTTGTATACCACTCCATTGTATACCACTCCATTGTATACCACTCCCTTGTATACCACTCCATCCATCGGTACTAAGGAAATGCCGGCCCTCAAAAACTTCAGTGTGGTTGTGGTTGTTGTTGTTGTTGTTGTAGTTCCTCAAGGTATCTGGCCGAACAGCCCCAAGCTCCTGAGGCAGTGTGGGTCAACAGTAATGCCATCTGGTGAAGGTGTACATCACCTGTATGAGTCAGGAAGGAAGAAGGAAGATGTAAACAATGACCATATAATGACAACTCCAACATAAGACACAAAGACCTTCCCCCCAGACTCCCTGGTCCAGTAAGCTGTGGTCCCATTACCCTGGGATGTGCTTCAGTAGCCCACACATATAGGGACATACAGACATATAGGGACATACAGCCCCTCCTTTATTTTAATTTGTTTTTTCACTGTGACCAGAGTGTACCAGGGGTGTGTGGGGCAGGAGGCCATTCTGCCCTGGGACAACAACAACATAAGACAACATTTTTTTCTGGCACTACACTTGTTCAATAGATACAGTACTGGTACACCTCACCACCTCAAATGAATACTGTATTATCATATACACAGAAACAACCGTTAGCCTTCTCACCAGCCACAGAAACTCCAGAGAGAGAGAGAATGAGGAAATTATAAATGATTGAGAGAGAGAGAGAGAGAGAGAGAGAGAGAGAGAAAGAGAGAGAGAGAGAGAGAGAGAATAGGACTGACAGGAAAGGTTGAATCTGAGTCAGTACTGAAGTATGCTGAAGGGAATGATAGGATGGACTCTCATCAACGGTAACATTCAGCAACTCATAAACAAGTGTTCTGTTACAAAGGTCCAACACAAGTGATGTACAGTCTGTGTCAATAATAATCATCCACATATGGGTATCTCAAACAATTTACTGTGTAATGTTTTCACGTTCACATAATAATATTATTGTTTTAAGTAGTGTGTAGCTGCTTGTATGAAATTAAAAGGTAGTAGTTAACGTGTGTGTGTATGTTATTGTTTTAAGTAGTGTGTAGCTGCTTGTATTAAATTAAAAGATGGTAGTTAACCTATTTATTGGAAAGTTTATCAGCTAAGGAACAGAGGGAAGCTGTCAAACTTTTACGTGAGTTACCCCTATATGGATGATTATATTTGACACTGACTGTATGTTTACTAACTGGTACTCCCTCAGGCTGTAGTAAATAATATGGATGCCACATTTAATATCTTGAAAAATATATTACAGTTACAGTTATCATAATATCATAATATTATCATTAGCCTAAGTTTCCTGGGAACAGAAAAATATTATTGTATATCATAATATTATCATTAGCCTATTTTTGTTCATCTAGTCCTGTTTCCTGGCATACTTTGGAGGAATCAAGGCACTCCAATGTACCAAAAAAGAATTACCACCTTAAACACCTAAGTCCAACCATTCACCAAAGCAATAATAATTACTGAAAATAAAGAGAAGTGACTCACAAAAACTAAGTGTTGGTGAACCTGGGATGGAAATGTTGCACGTCACCCTCAAATTCCACATTAATAATAATAATAATAATAATAATCTAGTTATTTGTTTGTCAGAAGTGCCAGTTCTTCCAATTAACTGGAATGCAATGGCGCTCCAGTCATCAATTTAATAAAAGGTTAATTAAAGCAGAAAATTGTCAAGATACTAATTAAAACAGGGTCCTTCCTCACTAAAAAGAATGTGTAAATATTTCACTGTCAGTAAAAATACATAAAATTAGACATAATTAATACTGATTATAATTGATTAAAATTGATAGTGAACAATGTATGGTTATGGTGTGTTGAAGTGTGTACTGTAAATGCCTAAAGTGCCTTCACAAATGTCATACTGTAAAAATACATGACATTTCATACAGTCACGTACCAATTTTGGTTTGTCTGTATATGTGACAACATTAAAGTTTATTTATGGATTAGAACTGTATGCTGTAGTACCTGCAAATCTCTGTCGTTTTCCGAATAACATTTTCAACTTATATCCACGAGAATCATTTACAGGTATGATTTGTCTATATCAATAAATTAATGTTAGAATATTGCCATGCTTTAGTAATGCTTAAAGATATCTTAGTACTGTGCATTCCAAAAGAAAACTAAACTGCATACCTAACACAGAATTTGAACAGCACATTAAAAATACAGTACACTTTTTTGTACTGTACATGTATGTAATGGCCGGACCTGAGAGTTAAAGGCAGAATTTGAAAGCCACGCCAGTGGAGTACTCTTATGGCTTACCCGGTAGAAGCCCTGCCTGAGATTTCTCTGGTCCGGGGTTCGATTCCTCGTGGGTACGACTAGAATTTAAATGGATCAATTTCTGGGTCTGACTTACTTGGGTGATTTGATTCTTCCTTGCTTGATTGATTTGGATTATTACATGTACAGTTGGCCACACATGAAGATGGTGGGGCTCGTTACTTGTGAGGCAGCTACAAAGGGTAGAAAGGGAACAAAAGTTGTAGTTTGTTGACAGGCAGACAGTAAAATATTATTACTGTCTGCTTGTCAACAAACTATAACTTTTGCTAATTTTCCTTCCTGTTGTGGTTACCTCACAAGAAGTGAGGCGTACCAGCTTCATGTGTGGCCAACTGTACTTCACTTTTCATCCAAAATATGTGTAGTGTAAATAAATAGATAGATAGATAAATAGTGTGAATGAAAACAATTACAAGAGGAGCCTTTACTGATGACATTTAACAACTGCTTTTAAATATGTGAATGTCTGAGGTTACCCTTTATTATCACCTTGTGTGTTGTGGTAAAAAATTTTGTATATCTATATTGTTCCACAAGCTGAACATTTATCAACAGAAATTCCTCCTCAAATGGTGTTTTTATACACACAGACATACTCCAGTTTACAATTTGCCATGTTATTAATATTATACATTTTTTACACCATATCAACAGTGTCTTAAGGGGGAAGTTTTGTGTTGGTAAATCTGGAGCAACTGAATCCTCCAAAGTATTCCAAGCAACAACAGAACACCATTATTTATGTTCATCTGGTCCTGTTTCCTGGCATACTTTGGAGGAATCAAGGCACTCCAATGTAACAAAAAACTGTACCACCTTAACTGCTATGGTCAGTACAGCTAGTGTGCACCTTATATCACACACACACACACACACACACACACACACACACAAGACTACTGGTTAATGAATTACTGAACTAATGAACAGTGAGGCAAGCTGTACTTACTAACCCAATATCATAGGTTTGTTGACATTCCTAGATAGCAATATTATTTCTTTTATGCAGATTTTCCCAAACATTTGAAGTTGATTTATGGAACAAGGAAACTTTTAAGAACACTCCAAGATTCTTCGACATGTAATACTTCACTACAGATATTCTGAGACTTAAAAAATATGATCATGCCTCTTGAATCTTGATCAAACATTAACCCATTACAAACCTGATGTCCTGTAAAATGTTTATGAAAAGCACGGTACAGTATAATATTACATTAGAAATTAGTTGCTGATTTCCACAGATATCTGAATTTTCCACATTTTCACTCTTCAGTAAGAGGAGACATAATGAATGTCATTGGTAAATACTTTTCTCCAAATTTCACACTCTCAGAGTGTGGTATTTAATGAGTGACATTTTTAAGCACATAACTTTCTATGGAACACAGAAGGAAATGATGACATGGATATCTGTGAATATTATTATTTCTTTAAAACATAACAGATAATGGCAACACATACAATAGCTTTCACAAAATTATATGGACATATGAATAACCACCTACTGTATATTATATATCAGTGTTCCAACAGCATACAAACTAAACATTATACAGAAGATGAGAAGGAACTTTTAGAGATGATGTTTTACCCCCACAGACACAGACAAGCAAACATGATCAATAAAAAGCTACTCCTCAATTGGTAACCTATATCTAGCATTAACTTTCTACATTCCAATTTGAGACTGGAGTGATAGGGGTGGTGTTCGTCTGGCTTGAAGGTGAGGTGGAGGAGGAGGTAGTGGTGGAGACAGTGCTAGAAGAGGTGGAGGAGGAGGTAGTGGTGGAGACAGTGCTAGAAGAGGTGGAGGAGGAGGTAGTGGTGGAGACAGTGCTAGAAGAGGTGGAGGAGGAGGTAGTGGTGGAGACAGTGCTAGAAGAGGTGGAGGAGGAGGTAGTGGTGGAGACAGTGCTAGAAGAGGTGGAGGAGGAGGTAGTGGTAGAGACAGTGCTAGAAGAGGTGGAGGAGGAGGTAGTGGTGGAGACAGTGCTAGAAGAGGTGGAGGAGGAGGTAGTGGTGGAGACAGTGCTAGAAGAGGTGGAGGAGGAGGTAGTGGTGGAGACAGTGCTAGAAGAGGTGGAGGAGGAGGTAGTGGTGGAGACAGTGCTAGAAGAGGTGGAGGAGGAGGTAGTGGTGGAGACAGTGCTAGAAGAGGTGGAGGAGGAGGTAGTGGTGGAGACAGTGCTAGAAGAGGTGGAGGTTGAGGAGGTGGAGGAGGAGGAGGAGGAGGAGGTGGATGGGAGAGGGCAGGGGGGGGGGGTGTGGTAGGGGCTGGTGGGTGGGAATGATGGGTGTGGGAGTGAGACCAGAGCTACTACGAGAAGTGTTGGGTGGAGGAAAATAGAGAGTGAGGAATGAGTGAGAAAATAGAGTGAGGAATGAGTGAGAAAATAGAGTGGGGAATGAGTGAGAAAATAGAGTGAGGAATGAGTGAGAAAATAGAGTGAGGAATGAGTGAGAAAATAGAGTGAGGAATGAGTGAGAAAATAGAGTGAGGAATGAGTGAGAAAATAGAGTGAGGAATGAGTGAGAAAATAGAGTGAGGAATGAGTGAGAAAATAGAGAGTGGGGAATGAGTGAGAAAATAGAGTGGGGAATGAGTGAGAAAATAGAGTGAGGAATGAGTGAGAAAATAGAGAGTGAGGAATGAGTGAGAAAATAGAGTGAGGAATGAGTGAGAAAATAGAGTGAGGAATGAGTGAGAAAATAGAGAGTGAGGAATGAGTGAGAAAATAGAGTGGGGAATGAGTGAGAAAAAAGAGAGTGAGGAATGAGTGAGAAAATAGAGTGAGGAATGAGTGAGAAAATAGAGTGAGGAATGAGTGAGAAAATAGAGTGAGGAATGAGTGAGAAAATAGAGTGAGGAATGAGTGAGAAAATAGAGTGAGGAATGAGTGAGAAAATAGAGTGAGGAATGAGTGAGGAATGAGTGAGAAAATAGAGAGTGAGGAATGAGTGAAAAAATAGAGTGGGGAATGAGTGAGAAAATAGAGCGAGGAATGAGTGAGAAAACAAAGAGTGAGGAATGAGTGAGAAAATAGAGTGAGGAATGAGTGAGGAAATAGAGTGAGGAATGAGTGAGAAAATAAAGTGTGAGGAATGAGTGAGAAAATAGAGTGAGGAATGAGTGAGAAAATAAAGAGTGAGGAATGAGTGAGAAAATAAAGAGTGAGGAATGAGTGAGAAAATAGAGTGGGGAATGAGTGAGAAAATAGAGTGAGGAATGAGTGAGAAAATAGATCGAGGAATGAGTGAGAAAATAGAGTGAGGAATGAGTGAGAAAATAGAGAGTGAGGAATGAGTGAGAAAATAGAGTGGGGAATGAGTGAGAAAATAGAGTGAGGAATGAGTGAGAAAATAGAGAGTGAGGAATGAGTGAGAAAATAGAGTGAGGAATGAGTGAGAAAATAGAGTGAGGAATGAGTGAGAAAATAGAGTGAGGAATGAGTGAGAAAATAGAGTGAGGAATGAGTGAGAAAAAAGAGAGTGAGGAATGAGTCAGAAAATAGAGTGGGGAATGAGTGAGAAAATAGAGTGAGGAATGAGTGAGAAAATAGAGTGAGGAATGAGTGAGAAAATAGAGTGAGGAATGAGTGAGAAAATAGAGTGAGGAATGAGTGAGAAAATAAAGAGTGAGGAATGAGTGAGGAAATAGAGTGAGGAATGAGTGAGAAAATAGTGAGGAATGAGTGAGAAAATAGTGAGAAATGAGTGAGAAAATAGAGTGAGGAATGAGTGAGGAATGAGTGAGAAAATAGAGTGAGGAATGAGTAAGAAAATAAAGAGTGAGGAATGAGTGAGAAAATAGAGTGAGGAATGAGTGAGAAAATAAAGAGTGAGGAATGAGTGAGAAAATAGAGTGAGGAATGAGTGAGAAAATAAAGAGTGAGGAATAAGTGAGAAAATAGAGTGAGGAATGAGTGAGAAAACAAAGAGTGAGGAATGAGTGAGAAAATAGAGTGAGGAATGAGTTAGAAAATAGAGTGAGGAATGAGTGAGAAATATAAAGAGTGAGAAAATAGAGTGAGGAATGAGTGAGAAAATAAAGAGTGAGGAATGAGTGAGAAAATAGAGTGAGGAATGAGTGAGAAAATAGAGTGAGGAATGAGTGAGAAAATAGAGTGAGGAATGAGTCAGAAAATAGAGTGAGGAATGAGTGAGAAAATAATGAGTGAGGAATTAGTGAGAAAATAGAGTGATGAATGAGTGAGAAAATAAAGAGTGAGGAATGAGTGAGAAAATAGAGTGAGGAATGAGTGAGAAAATAGAGTGAGGAATGAGTGAGAAAATAGAGTGAGGAATGAGTGAGAAAATAGAGTGAGGAATGAGTGAGGAATGAGTGAGGAATGAGTGAGGAATGAGTGAGAAAATAGAGTGAGGAATGAGTGAGAAAATAAAGAGTGAGGAATGAGTGAGAAGATAAAGAATTAGGAATGAGTGAGAAAATAGAGTGAGGAATGAGTGAGAAAATAGAGTGAGGAATGAGTGAGAAAATAGAGTGAGGAATGAGTGAGAAAATAAAGAGTGAGGAATGAGTGAGAAAATAGAGTGAGGAATGAGTGAGAAAATAGAGTGAGGAATGAGTGAGGAAATAGAGTGAGGAATGAGTGAGAAAATAGAGTGAGGAATGAGTGAGAAAATAGTGAGGAATGAGTGAGAAAATAGAGTGAGGAATGAGTGAGAAAATAGAGCGAGGAATGAGTAAGAAATAAAGAGTGAGGAATGAGTGAGAAAATAGAGTGAGGAATGAGTGAGAAAATAGAGTGAGGAATGAGTGTAAAATAGAGTGAGGAATGAATGAGAAAATAGAGTGAGGAATGAGTGAGAAAATAGAGTGAGCAATGAATGTAAAATAGAGTGAGGAATGAGTGAGAAAACAGAGTGAGGAATGAGTGTAAAATAAAGTGAGGAATGAATGAGAAAATAGAGTGAGGGATGAGTGAGAAAATAGAGTGAGGAATGAGTGTAAAATAGAGTGAGGAATGAGTGAGAAAATAGAGTGAGGAATGAGTGTAAAATAGAGTGAGGAATGAGTAAGAAAATAGAGTGAGGAATGAGTGTAAAATAGAGTGAGGAATGAGTGAGAAAATAGAGTGAGGAATGAGTGAGACAAGCAGCGTGTGAGGAATGAGTGAGAAAATAGAGAGTGAAAGGTAAAGAGGAAAGGTGTCCAGTACAGTTAATTCTCATTTTACACTTGTATATTGGGTATGTAATGTAGTGTGTGTAATGAAACTGTGTACAGAAAACCCTCATTGTACAGTACACTGGTATTACAGTATGTGTGTGTAATATAGTGTACAATAAGTGTTTACAGTACATACATTCATTACACACACACTATTTCACATATATAATGCCAGTGTAAAATGAGAATTAACTGTATATACAAGTAAGGAAGGAGGACTAAATTAGGTGTATTAGGGTATACTATCTATCTATCTATCTATAGCTCCAATCTGTGCCTCACTCCCTCCGGGAACTGTCCCTCCACCTCACTCTCATAACCAACCTCTCGCTTCCCATACGCTCTACATGACCGAACCACCTCAAGGTATTCCTTTTCACACTCTCCTGGAAGTTAAATCCTGACCACAGTACAGTAATCTCTCAATTATCCGTCGTGGTGCTATCCGTCATGTGACATTATCCGGTGCACGAGATCCTAAAAAAAAAATAGACGATGGCTGGTTCATTAAACGGTGCAGTGAACACTACGACTTTATCAAAGTATTAATGTGCAGTATTATTATGTATTATTAACAGTATTTTTATGTTTTATTATGTATTATTAATGTTATTAGCATTGTGCAAGCCAGAATGAGCTACAGGGGCGGGGTAGTGATGCATTATCCGTCTTTCAACATTATCCGACGTGGTCTTGGCTGCTATACGCCGGATAATTGAGAGATTACTGTACGTGGTTGGACTTACCTGAATGTGGACGGGGGTAGAGTGAAGGGAATGTGATAACTTCATTATGGTACTGTGGTCTTGATCCCAGGGAAGGTGGTGTTCCTCTTGTGTCCACCTTGATGCTGAGGTATACCATATATTGATTTAGTATTTATATTCTCGTACATTCTCTCTGTCTCTCTCTGTCTCTGTCTCACTCACTCTGTCTCTCCACCTTGATGCTGAGGTATACCATATATTGATTTAGTATTTATATTCTTGTACATTCATTCTCACCCTCTCTTATACTCTCCAACTTTCTCTCTCTCTCTCTCTGCCACATATTCCTTCCCTCCTGCTCTCCCTCTCTTACACTCTCCAACTTTCTCTCTCTCTCTCTCTCTCTCTCACACAACATAAATTTATATATTAATTTCCACATTCTCTAATAATAAACAAGTAACCTCAGGACTATTCCAAAAAGAAATAATATCCATATAATAGTAAAAAAAATAAAATTGTGTGTGAGAAGACAATACTGTAGTTAGTGTAGTGCAATATGTGTGTGTATGGAAAGACAATAGTGTAGTTTGAGTAAGTTGTGTGTATACAGAAATAAAATAGTACTGTAGTGTGTTTACCTTGTGTGTGTGTGTGTGTGTGTGTGTGTGGGAAGACCCCTAACACGTCCATCCACCACTATGGCCTCCTCCCTACACGTCTGGAGAACTGCTCACCGGTCACCTCCTCTGTTTGTGTCACCTTCTCTGTTTGTGTCACCTCCTCTGTTTGTGTCACCTCCTCTGTTTGTGTCACCTCCTCTGTTTGTGTCACCTCCTCTGTTTCTGTCACCACCTCTGTTTCTGTCACCACCTCTGTTTGTGTCACCTCCTCTGTTTGTGTCACCTCCACCACCACACCCTGGGGTATGGTGGCTGCCTGTAAGGATATCAGTGAAGGGTCAGTTGTGGCTGAGAAAATGTACAAAGCGAGGGAGAAAATAGCCTGACATAAGCAGAAGGTCCTGTGGTAAGGGAGAAAATGTATTGTTAGTGCCAGACAGTAATCAAACACCATATGGCACAAAACACACAATACAAAGGAATAGTTTGAGAAAGAACAGAGATATTATGGACACAAACACACAAACAAAGGAAAGAATGAATACTGTACAGCCACAATCAAATATCCACCAACAATATCCTTCCATCGTAGTAAATATCTTAGTAATAAAGAACAACACGTGTATGATTTTGCAGCACCTTATAATAATAATAATAATAATAATAATAATAATAATAATAATAATCTTGGTAATAAAGAACAACACGTGTATGAATTTGCAACACCTTATAATAATAATTGAGGGGTTGAGTTAACGTAAGGTGTTGTATGATTATATTTTGATATGATACTGATTTATTTGTACGATGGAAGGAAAGTGTTGGTGGATATTTGATTGTGACTGTACATGGGAGTCAATAATAATTAATAATAGATAGGAATGGTCAATGTTGTGTTAGTTAGTAATGCTGACAGTGTAAGTACAGTACAGTACAGTATCTCTGTCATAATAAACTTGAATACTAACCAAACTCATCATACATACAATATGACACAAGATATTATGAAAAAAAACAAAAAAAACATTACATATATGAATTTAAAAAAAAAAAAAATGATAGTGTTTTAATGGTGTGAATATAAGTCCCCTACCATTGTCATGAAAACTTCAATATGTACTAACAAAACATATCATACAAACAGAACACACATCCTTGCAACATCAGGAGTCAATGGAGGCTTTGTTTTGCAATTCTTCATACTCTATGTTTAGTATTCAACAACAACAACAACAACAACACAAGCCAAGTGTACAGTCATCCAAAGAAGATCATGATGGTCGGGTTTTCAAAGTGGTCTGTCTGGTCATTAGTATATTCTTGATCCAAGCAAATGATTCCTCCATGCAAACTATTCCAAGCAAATGATTCCTCCATGCAAACTATTCCAAGCAAATGATTCCTCCATGCAAACTATTCCAAGCAAATGATTCCTCCATGCAAACTATTCCAAGCAAATGATTCCTCCATGCAAACTATTCCAAGCAAATGATTCCTCCATGCAAACTATTCCAAGCAAATGATTCCTCCATGCAAACTATTCCAAGCAACAGACCACCAAGTGCTACTTCTCCCCATTTTCTTCCATACACTTTTGTACGTTTTTTTTTTTTTTTTTTTTTGTATAAATTCCTGCGGCACATATTCGTGTATCTCACACACACACCTACACACACACACCTACACACACCTACACACACACACCTACACACACCTACACACACACACCTACACACACCTACACACCTACACACACCTACACACACACACACACCTACACACACCTACACACACACACACCTACACACACACACACACCTACACACACACACCTACACACACACACACACCTACACACACCTACACACACAAACCTACACCTGGCCATAATACTCACCACCACCACTGTTATATTATTATTACTACAACACCTTCATACTTTTACCTTTCCTATAGTTACCACTGTATTACACCATAGATAACACTCTAGCCTTACAAATAATATCATTCCCCCCGACCCAATCACTTAATTAAGGAGGAAATTCAGTGTTGGTAAATTTGGAGCAACTGAATCCTCCAAACTATTCCAAGCAACAACAGAACACCATTATTTTTGTTCCTGGCATGATTATTATTATTATTGTTTTTATTATTATTATTGTTGTTTTTATTATTATTGTTATTATTAATATTTTTGTTCTTCTGGTCCTGTTTCCTGGCATACTTTGGAGGAATCAAGACACTCCAATGTAACAAAAGTGAATTAGCCACTTAATGCTGTGGTTCCTACTACTTGCTCATTACATAACACCACCTTATAATCACCTTATGTCCCACCTCTCTCACTTAAGCGGCTATCACACGGTCGCTCATTTCCTGCAACATCGTGTCGTACGACATCATTTTCGACGACATGTCGCGTGAAACAATAGCACACGGCAAATTCTCATTCAGACAACAACGACGACCGACGACACCACACGGGCGGCGGGATAACCCAAACACACTGTTACAAAAGCCACATTACCAAGGATGGACGTCATTAACCGAACCGAACCTAACCTAACCTAACCATTTTAGCTGTTGGTGCATGTGCAATTGCTTTGGAAGAAGAAGAAAGAGGTTTGGATCAGGCGGCAGGCGAAAGCAGAAATGTAAACAAACCCCGAAATCAAATCAATGTTCGATGCTTATATTTAACAGTTAAATTCGGTGTATATAATATATAAGATCTAGGAATACAATTTCTATATTCAATTAATGATACCTAACACTACTTAAATCATAATATGCCATAATAATATATTCCATACAATATTATTCACTATAGACTTTCAACGACTTTCTCCCTGTCGCAGGAAATCGCCGACAGTTTTCGATAGTTTCCGTTAACACCTCGTCGTCCGAAATCTCCCATTTCCCACGACATGTCGTCGAAAATCGTGTCGTACGACACGATGTCGTCTGAAAAAGTGCCCGTGTGATAGCCGCTTTAATGTACAGCCACCAGCATACATTCAAGTCCAACTCATGTACTTAATAATGTTAATATGACCAAGTAGTTGTATTCTGAACCAGTTTTTATTCCAACAACATATGTAATTTACCATATGAGAACTGTATCTGTCATCTCTGTATTAAAATTGTATTACATCAACATTACTATAGTTAATACATACACAGGTGGAGATGAAGGGAACTTATACTGCCAACTGTACTCCTGGTCAGAACCAAGAGTGTACAGTTGGCAGTATAAGTTCCCTTCATCTCCACGTGTGTATGTATTAGCTATACACATGTAGTAATGTTGTTGTAATACAATTTTAATACAGAGATGACAGATATAGTTCTCATATGGTAAATTATGTATGTTGTTGGAATAAAAACTGGTTCAGAATGCAACTACTTGGTCTAATTAGCAATATTAAGTACATGAGATGGACGGTAATATATGCTGCCGGCAGTACCTGAAGGCCTGCCAGAAGAAAAAACTCACATGGAACCCTGCAGCAGAGTCAGCCTTCAGTGAGGTGAAAAATAGACTGGCTGACTACACCTTGTTAGTGTAACCCTACCTGCTTACACACCTACATCCATATATACTGATGTATCCAATGACACCAACAGCAGAACCGGCTTCAATGACACCAACAGCAGGACGGCTTCAATCCACTTTGTTGTACCAGGCTTCAAATTAACCCTCGTCTCCCTCCATCTGAAAAAAAAAAATTAATTAAGGGGGTATGGGAGTAGGGGTACAGGCTTGGGAGGGGGGTTAAGGAGATACGGGAGTAGGGGTACAGGCTTGGGGGGGGGGGTTAAGGGGGTATGGGAGTAGGGGTACAGGCTTGGGAGGGGGGTTAAGGGGGTACGGGAGTAGGTGGAGAGGCTTGGGGGTGGGTTAGGGGGTTGCGGGAATAGGTGGAGAGGCTTTCTACCCCGCCCCCAAGCCTGTCCCCCTATTCCCGCACCCCCCAAGGCTGTCCCCCTATTCCCGCACCCCCAAGCCTGTCCCCCTACTCCCGTACCCCCCAAGGCTCACCCCCTACTCCTGCACCCCCAAAGCCTGTCCCCTATTCCCGCACCCCCCAAAGCAGGTCCCCTATTCCTGCACCCCCCAAACCCTGTCCCCTACTCCCGCACCCCCCAAGGCTCCACCCTACTCCTGCACCCCCTTAATTCATTCTACATATGTATATTATAATTTTAATATGCCTTATACATGTTGAGGGATGTATAATTTCAATCCATCAATATATATATATATATATTATACATACTTACATAATATATATATATATATATATATATATATATTATACATACTTATATAAATCAGCTTCACACACCTTATATCAACTCTCTGTACAATTCATTCAGTAAATATGGAAAGAATTATATACCGTTATTGGGTACCTTTTTTCTACCTTCATTACCCACTTATTTACACCATTCTAAGACTATTTTCTACCTTCATTACCCACTTATTTACACCATTCTAACACTATTTTCTACCTTCATTACCCACTTATTTACACCATTCTAACACTATTTTCTACCTTCATTACCCACTTATTTACACCATTCTAACACTATTTTCTACCTTCATTACCCACTTATTTACACCATTCTAAGACTATTTTCTACCTTCATTACCCACTTATTTACACCATTCTAACACTATTTTCTACCTTCATTACCCACTTATTTACACCATTCTAACACTATTTTCTACCTTCATTACCCACTTATTTACACCATTCTAACACTATTTTCTACCTTCATTACCCACTTATTTACACCATTCTAACACTATTTTCTACCTTCATTACCCACTTATTTACACCATTCTAACACTATTTTCTACCTTCATTACCCACTTATTTACACCATTCTAACACTATTTTCTACCTTCATTACCCACTTATTTACACCATTCTAACACTATTTTCTACCTTCATTACCCACTTATTTACACCATTCTAACACTATTTTCTACCTTCATTACCCACTTATTTACACCATTCTAAGACTATTTTCTACCTTCATTACCCACTTATTTACACCATTCTAACACTATTTTCTACCTTCATTACCCACTTATTTACACCATTCTAAGACTATTTTCTACCTTCATTACCCACTTATTTACACCATTCTAACACTATTTTCTACCTTCATTACCCACTTATTTACACCATTCTAAGACTATTTTCTACCTTCATTACCCACTTATTTACACCATTCTAAGACTATTTTCTACCTTCATTACCCACTTATTTACACCATTCTAACACTATTTTCTACCTTCATTACCCACTTATTTACACCATTCTAACACTATTTTCTACCTTCATTACCCACTTATTTACACCATTCTAACACTATTTTCTACCTTCATTACCCACTTATTTACACCATTCTAAGACTATTTTCTACCTTCATTACCCACTTATTTACACCATTCTAACACTATTTTCTACCTTCATTACCCACTTATTTACACCATTCTAACACTATTTTCTACCTTCATTACCCACTTATTTACACCATTCTAAGACTATTTTCTACCTTCATTACCCACTTATTTACACCATTCTAACACTATTTTCTACCTTCATTACCCACTTATTTACACAATTCTAACACTATTTTCTACCTTCATTACCCACTTATTTACACCATTCTAACACTATTTTCTACCTTCATTACCCACTTATTTACACCATTCTAAGACTATTTTCTACCTTCATTACCCACTTATTTACACCATTCTAACACTATTTTCTACCTTCATTACCCACTTATTTACACCATTCTAACACTATTTTCTACCTTCATTACCCACTTATTTACACCATTCTAAGACTATTTTCTACCTTCATTACCCACTTATTTACACCATTCTAAGACTATTTTCTACCTTCATTACCCACTTATTTACACCATTCTAAGACTATTTTCTACCTTCATTACCCACTTATTTACACCATTCTAAGACTATTTTCTACCTTCATTACCCACTTATTTACACCATTCTAACACTATTTTCTACCTTCATTACCCACTTATTTACACCATTCTAACACTATTTTCTACCTTCATTACCCACTTATTTACACCATTCTAACACTATTTTTTACCTTCATTACCCACTTATTTACACCATTCTAAGACTATTTTCTACCTTCATTACCCACTTATTTACACCATTCTAACACTATTTTCTACCTTCATTACCCACTTATTTACACCATTCTAACACTATTTTCTACCTTCATTACCCACTTATTTACACCATTCTAACACTATTTTCTACCTTCATTACCCACTTATTTACACCATTCTAACACTATTTTCTACCTTCATTACCCACTTATTTACACCATTCTAAGACTATTTTCTACCTTCATTACCCACTTATTTACACCATTCTAAGACTATTTTCTACCTTCATTACCCACTTATTTACACCATTCTAAGACTATTTTCTACCTTCATTACCCACTTATTTACACAATTCTAACACTATTTTCTACCTTCATTACCCACTTATTTACACCATTCTAACACTATTTTCTACCTTCATTACCCACTTATTTACACCATTCTAACACTATTTTCTACCTTCATTACCCACTTATTTACACCATTCTAAGACTATTTTCTACCTTCATTACCCACTTATTTACACCATTCTAAGACTATTTTCTACCTTCATTACCCACTTATTTACACCATTCTAACACTATTTTCTACCTTCATTACCCACTTATTTACACCATTCTAACACTATTTTCTACCTTCATTACCCACTTATTTACACCATTCTAACACTATTTTCTACCTTCATTACCCACTTATTTACACCATTCTAACACTATTTTCTACCTTCATTACCCACTTATTTACACCATTCTAACACTATTTTCTACCTTCATTACCCACTTATTTACACCATTCTAACACTATTTTCTACCTTCATTACCCACTTATTTACACAATTCTAACACTATTTTCTACCTTCATTACCCACTTATTTACACCATTCTAACACTATTTTCTACCTTCATTACCCACTTATTTACACCATTCTAACACTATTTTCTACCTTCATTACCCACTTATTTACACCATTCTAACACTATTTTCTACCTTCATTACCCACTTATTTACACCATTCTAACACTATTTTCTACCTTCATTACCCACTTATTTACACCATTCTAAGACTATTTTCTACCTTCATTACCCACTTATTTACACCATTCTAAGACTATTTTCTACCTTCATTACCCACTTATTTACACCATTCTAAGACTATTTTCTACCTTCATTACCCACTTATTTACACCATTCTAAGACTATTTTCTACCTTCATTACCCACTTATTTACACCATTCTAACACTATTTTCTACCTTCATTACCCACTTATTTACACCATTCTAACACTATTTTCTACCTTCATTACCCACTTATTTACACCATTCTAACACTATTTTCTACCTTCATTACCCACTTATTTACACCATTCTAAGACTATTTTCTACCTTCATTACCCACTTATTTACACCATTCTAACACTATTTTCTACCTTCATTACCCACTTATTTACACCATTCTAAGACTATTTTCTACCTTCATTACCCACTTATTTACACCATTCTAAGACTATTTTCTACCTTCATTACCCACTTATTTACACCATTCTAACACTATTTTCTACCTTCATTACCCACTTATTTACACCATTCTAAGACTATTTTCTACCTTCATTA
The DNA here is from genome assembly GCA_033782935.1 of Petrolisthes cinctipes. Lineage (NCBI taxonomy): Eukaryota > Metazoa > Arthropoda > Malacostraca > Decapoda > Porcellanidae > Petrolisthes > Petrolisthes cinctipes. Next base: position 13,500 of record JAWQEG010002178.1, on the reverse strand, counting down.
CCCACTTATTTACACCATTCTAAGACTATTTTCTACCTTCATTACCCACTTATTTACACCATTCTAACACTATTTTCTACCTTCATTACCCACTTATTTACACCATTCTAAGACTATTTTCTACCTTCATTACCCACTTATTTACACCATTCTAAGACTATTTTCTACCTTCATTACCCACTTATTTACACCATTCTAAGACTATTTTCTACCTTCATTACTCACTTATTTACACCATTCTAACACTATTTTCTACCTTCATTACCCACTTATTTACACCATTCTAACACTATTTTCTACCTTCATTACCCACTTATTTACACCATTCTAACACTATTTTCTACCTTCATTACCCACTTATTTACACCATTCTAACACTATTTTCTACCTTCATTACCCACTTATTTACACCATTCTAACACTATTTTCTACCTTCATTACCCACTTATTTACACCATTCTAACACTATTTTCTACCTTCATTACCCACTTATTTACACCATTCTAACACTATTTTCTTCTATGGCATTTCCACCACAAAGATAGGGCATATTCAAATTAGCCTGACCTGACCTGACCTAACCTAGACCGCATCAGACTACCGGGACCTAACCTGGCCAAACTACTGGGAAATAACCGTGGTAAAGTACAGGAAATGACCGGGGCAAAATACTGGGACCGAACCGGATCTGGCAACACTGCTACAAAACGGTAATTCTTTCAATAAATACCAGATATTCTTACAGAGATGGAAAATATAATGTACAGCATTATTTTGACTCATAATGGGATATTTTTATACTTATCCTCTACACCATTAAAATGTTTAAGGGGTGTGCAGGAATAGGGGACAGGCTTTGGGGGGTACAGGAATAGGGGACAGGCTTTGGGGGGTGCAGGAATAGGGGACAGGCTTTGGGGGGTGCAGGAATAGGGGACAGGCTGTGGGGGTTGCGGGAATAGGGGACAGGCTTTAGGGGGTGCGGGAGTAGGGGACAGGCTTTGGGGGGTGTGGGAGTAGGGGACAGGCTTGGGTGGGTATTTGGGGGGTGCGGGAATAGGGGACAGGCTTTGGGGGGTGGGTAGAAAACCTGTCCCTTATTCCCGCACCCCCTCCCAAGCCTGTCCCCCTACTCCCGTACCCCCCAAAACCCCCAAAAGCCTGTCCCATACTCCTGCACCCCCCAAACCCTGTCCCCCTACTCCCGCACCCCCCTAAGTAGAAGTAATTACCGTCCACCTTACCTTAGGGACCACCACTATGGTTATGTTGTTAGGGGGTCATCTTGTGGGTCCCCTTGGTACCCCAACTATGGGCCCCACATCAGGTTAGGGACCACCACTATGGTTATGTTGTTATGGGGGCCCACATCAGGTTAGAGTCCCACATCAGGTTAGGGTCCCACATCAGGTTAGGGGCCCACATCAGGTTAGGGTCCCACATCAGGTTAGGGTCCCACATCAGGTTAGGGGCCCACATCAGGTTAGGGTCCCACATCAGGTTAGGGGCCCACATCAGGTTAGGTGCCCACATCAGGTTAGGGGCCCACATCAGGTTAGGGGCCCACATCAGGTTAGGGTCCTACATCAGGTTAGGGTCCTACATCAGGTTAGGGTCCCACATCAGGTTAGGGGCCCACATCAGGTTAGGGGCCCACATCAGGTTAGGGTCCCACATCAGGTTAGGGGCCCACATCAGGTTAGGTGCCCACATCAGGTTAGGGGCCCACATCAGGTTAGGGTCCCACATCAGGTTAGGGTCCCACATCAGGTTAGGGGCCCACATCAGGTTAGGGGCCCACATCAGGTTAGGGTCCCACATCAGGTTAGGGTCCTACATCAGGTTAGGGTCCCACATCAGGTTAGGGTGCCACATCAGGTTAGGGGCCCACATCAGGTTAGGGGTCCACATCAGGTTAGGGTCCTACATCAGGTTAGGGTCCCACATCAGGTTAGGGGCCCACATCAGGTTAGGGGCCCACATCAGGTTAGGGTCCCACATCAGGTTAGGGGCCCACATCAGGTTAGGTGCCCACATCAGGTTAGGGGCCCACATCAGGTTAGGGTCCCACATCAGGTTAGGGTCCCACATCAGGTTAGGGGCCCACATCAGGTTAGGGTCCTACATCAGGTTAGGGGCCCACATCAGGTTAGGGGCCCACATCAGGTTAAGGGTCCAAGGTTGTAATAGTGGGATGGGTTGGGTTGGTCATTGCCGTAACACTCTCCACATGTTGTTTTGTAATCTGTACACATAAATACATACATTAATACAAGCATACATAGATGAATACATAGACAATTTTATGGACTATTAGATGGATAGATAGAAAGACAGCCGAGTAATTAGAAGAATTTGAAAAAAAAATTGAAGGATGTGATAGTGGGTTGGTTATTGTTGTAAATATATATTAATTATATATGAGAGAGAGAGAGAGAGAGAGAGAGAGAGAGAGAGAGAGAGAGAGAGAGAGAGAGAGAGAGAGAGAGAGAGAGAGAGAGAGAGAGAATGTGTGGATGAGAGATTACAAATGAATATATAATATATGCATATATTTACATATATATTTATACACATTTTACACATAAATTTATACACATTTTACACATATATATTTATACACAGAAATACGCACACGCATATATACACACATATGTGTATGACAATGGCTATGTCCTGTAGAGAGAGAATGTGTGTGTGTGTATGTGTGTGTGTGAGAAACATACACATATATGTATACAAAGAAATACACACACACAGAAATAAATAAATAACTCTATGTGTGTATAATAATAATAATACTGGTAATAATAATAATAATAATAATACCGGTAATAATAATAATAATAATAATACCGGTAATAATAATAATAATAATAATACCGGTAATAATAATAATAATAATAATACCGGTAATAATAATAATAATACCGGTGGTAATAATAATAATAATAATAATAATAATAATAATAATAATAATAATAACAATAATAATAATACCGGTAATAATAATAATAATAATAATACCGGTAATAATAATAATAATAATAATACTGGTAATAATAATAATAATAATAATAATACCGGTAATAATAATAATAATAATAATAATACCGGTAATAATAATAATAATAATAATACCGGTAATAATAATAATAATACCGGTGGTAATAATAATAATAATAATAATAATAATAATAATAATAATAATAATAATAACAATAATAATAATACCGGTAATAATAATAATAATAATAATACCGGTAATAATAATAATAATAATAATAATACTGGTAATAATAATAATAATAATACCGGTAATAATAATAATAATAATAATAATAATACCGGTAATAATAATAATAATAATAATAATACCGGTAATAATAATAATAATAATAATACCGGTAATAATAATAATAATACCGGTAATAATAATACCGGTAATAATAATAATAATACCGGTAATAATAATACCGGTAATAATAATAATAATAATAATACCGGTAATAATAATAATAATAATAATACCGGTAATAATAATAATAATAATAATTCCGGTAATAATAATAATAATAATAATACCGGTGGTAATAATAATAATAATAATAATAATAATAATAATAATAATAATAATAACAATAATAATAATATCGGTAATAATAATAATAATAATAATAATACCAGTAATAATAATAATAATAATAATACCGGTAATAATAATAATAATAATAACAATAATAATAATAATAATAACAACAATAATATTAATATTAATAATAATAATACCGGTAATAATAATAATAATAATAATAATAATACTTCAATTACCATCTCCAAAAATATTGTAGTAGATTATTTTCTCAATAATCGAATTCCTGATATTATTACTATTGATGATATAATTTTTATGTTCAGTCATCGGAAAATGTTTTTGAGGGAAATAAATGTAGGTTGTGTAATTAAACCTCTCTATCTCTCTCTCTCTCTGACACACACACACATACATATTCTCTCTCTCTCTCTCTCTCTGACACACACACATACAATCATATTCTCTCTCTCTCTCTGACACACACACATATATATTCTCTCTCTCTCTCTCTCTCTCTCTCTCTCTCTCTCTCTCTCTCTCTTGTGTAACATATATTGCTATCCACTATATACCTATTCATATAAGGAACCTTTTGACTTATAACAACTTAGAGAGAGAGAGAGAGAGAGAGAGAGAGAGAGAGAGAGAGAGAGAGAGAGAGAGAGAGAGAGAGAGAGAGAGAGAGTGTTACAAGGAGTTACAAGGAAAAGAAGTACCCTAGGGGACCTTACGATCCATACAAAGAGGGTACCTGTGGGTTTAGTTGCGCAAGTAGGCGACCGTCCTCGAATGTGTCATGTGAAACCATCAAGGAACACTCGCACAACGGCTTAAACACCTAGACGGTGGTTTAAGACTTTGTCTAATCTGGACTTGAACTGATCCACAGAGTTGCTGTTGACTACATCAGCAGGAAGCGTGTTCCAAGTACCGCAGATGCTGTATGTAAAGAATTTACCACACAGATCACGGTTGTATCGCTTCAGTTCAAGTTTGTAGCCATGATTCCTGGTTGTGCCCTCACTGAGTTGGAAAATGTCCCTGTAGTCTACATTGTCAAAGCCTCGTAGTATTTTAAACACTTCGATAAGCTGACCACGCTGTCTCCGGGTTTCCAAAGAGAACAGGTCGAGTTCTACCAACCGATCTTTATAGCTCTTGTGTCTAAGAGAGGGTATAAGTTTGGTTGCCCTGGCTTGCACTCGTTCCAATCTCGCGATATCCTTCCGGTAAGAAGGACTCCAAAACTGGACTGCATACTCCAGGTGCGGTCGGACAAGGGAATTGTACAGACAAAGTACTATCTCCTTGTTCCGGTATCCAAACTGTCGCTTTATGTACCCTAACATCCTTTGGGCTTTCTTCTCAGCCTCAATACACTGCTTTGAGAACTTGAGGTCGCTGGTGATAGTTACACCCAAGTCTTTCTCAGTATCAGTGCTTACGAGAGCATTGCCCTTAAGGTTATACTCTGTTCGGGGGTTTCTGTGGCCTATATGCATAACTTTGCATTTGTTCACGTTAAATGGCATTTGCCACGTGTCAGACCACTCCCCGATCTTCCTAAGATCTTCTTGTAAGCGGATAGTATTTCCTTCTTTCGCGACATTCATACCAAGCTTAGTATCATCGGCGAATTTGGAAATCTTGGCAACCATGTCACCATCCACGTCATTAACATAGATGATAAACAGTAGTGGTCCCAGAACAGAACCTTGGGGAACACCGCTAGTAACGGGCACCCACTCTGAAGCCTGTCCATTCACTACCACCCGCTGCCGTCTGTCACTTAGCCAGTTCTCTATCCAATTTGCCACATTTCCGTCTATGCCCAGTGCACGCACTTTCCGAAGGAGGCGGCGGTGGGGTACCTTATCAAAGGCTTTCTGAAAGTCTAAGTAGAAAACATCGACCGCTTTATCCCGATCATGCTCACTGAAAACAAAATGGAAGAATTCCACCAGATTCGTGAGGCATGACCGGTGCTGCCGGAACCCATGCTGGGAACCCCTCAGTAGCAAATTTGATTCTAAGTGTGCTGTTATTTTGTCCACCATGATGCTCTCCATGAGTTTACAGACTATCGAGGTTAAACTGATGGGTCTGTAGTTTGACGGTTGGCTAGCATCTCCCTTCTTGAAGATAGGAGTCACCTCTGCCTCACGCCAGTCTCTAGGAACGCATCCAGTCTGGATTACCCTGTTGAAGACCATGCACAGGTGCCGTGATACTTCACCATGCACTTCTTTCAACACTCTAGGTAAGAACCCATCCGGACCGGGGGACTTGTTTGCTTTTAATTCGATTATTTTTCTCTCGATTTCTTCTTGGGTGAAGACCATTGACTCCAACTTCTCACTGAAGGAGTCCAAAGGTTCGGGAATGGGACCACTCTCCTCAGAGAACACTGAAGAGAAGTACTCATTTAAGAGGTTAGCATTTTCTGCATCAGAGTGCATCAATGCTCCATCCTCATTCACTAAGGGACCGATCCTGCGTCGGATTGGTTTACGGCCATTCACATAACTGAAAAACTCCTTGGGGTTCTCTTTGCAGAGTCTAGCCACACGGACCTCCTCAGCACGCTTAGCCGCCCTTATTTTGGACTTCACGTTTCGATTCAGTCTTCTATGACCGTCAAAGTCCCCAGATGCCTTCGCTCGACGATAAGCAGTTCTCCTCTCCCTTAGTAGGTTACGGATTTCCCGATTAAACCACTTCGGTTGAATGAACTTCTGACCTGTTCCCTTCAGAGGAATAAAGCGCGACTGAAGTTCCATGAAGGAAGACAAGAATGACCTCCACAGATCATCAGCACTCTCTCCCTCCTCTAGTTCCATTTCAGCAACGCCTTCACGAAGACCTGCAAAGTCCGCTCTCCCCATGTCTAATTTTCTATGCACCGGGGTCACGGACTCCATATTAGGGACCGTAACTGAAAATCTTATAAGCTTGTGGTCGCTTCCACCTATTTCTTCATTTACAGAGAGGTCTTGAATGATGTCATCCTCGGAGGTGAGGACCAAGTCGAGTATGTTAGCACCTCTTGTTGGCTCCCTTACCCATTGAGTGAGGAATTCATCATTTACAAACTCCAAGAGTGGTGTGTTCTCGGCAGAGGGCTCTCTGGTTTCCCAGTCAACATGTGTGTTGAAGTCCCCCATAAGGATGCACACCCTGCCGTCCACTAGTTCACCCAGCAACTGGTATAGGTCCCTGTCCATCTCATTGAGTTGTCCAGGGGGTCTATAAAGTAGAAGGGTTCTGTATTTTGCAGTGCCTATTTCTAGGTCAACTCCAAGGAGCTCGTGGTTCGATGTGATGTTGCAGGTCATCGATTTGATGGAGTTCTTTACATATAACAGCACACCACCACCCCCTCTGTCCTCTCTATCTTTGTGGAAGAGTTGGTAGCCTGGAATCACGAATTCCCCTTCAAGATCTCTGTCTGAGGTTCTCAACCATGACTCCGTTATGGCCACCATCTCGGGTTCCTCTGTCGCAACGAGGGCGCGCAGTTCCAAAAACTTGTTTCGGATGGACCTGGCGTTGAACAATAGAACCTTCAGGGAACCCCCAACTGCAGGGCTCCCTATACTCTTCCGTTTCCCGGTTTGGTCATTGTCTTGGTAGTGCTGGGGATATCCTTCTTCAGGATCTCAGCGAATGTCTTCTCTGGGGTCACTCTAGCATAGCGACGAGGGCTCTCCTCCACGCTCGGTCGAGTGCTCCTGAGACATCGTCGGACGGCGTTTTCCATTAATTTGGAAAGCACTTCTTTCCCCTTTAGTGAGAGATGTGTGCCATCCTTCTGGTAGAGGTCGTCTCTACCAAAGAGTGAGGTGTAGGGGTCCACAAAGAACACCCCCTCGGCAGTACACAAATCAGCCAGGCGCTGATTTACTGCAATGTTCTTTGACAGGGCAGTCCCTAAAGGGCCTCTCCTTGGGAGCATGCCAACAACTACCCTTCTGCGGGTTTTTGACCCACAGTCGTCTACTGCACCGAGCACATCCGAGAGGACTCCTTCGGTCATGCCTACTCTACCATTTCTCAGGTAGATGTCATTACCACTCACCATGAGTGCAATGACAGCAGATCTGGACGTTTGGATCCTCTCAGCTTCCTTTCGAAGGTCAGCATTGCCACAACCTGGCAAACAATTCACCTTCACAGAAGTGTGAAGGCGATCTGCCATTAGGGGTTCCAGCCCTCGTGCCTGGGAATCACCTACAATGTGTATATCCACAGGCCTCTCCTTGGTAGGAGCACGAGATGCCTTGTGAGGAACCCGAGAGTGTTTTGAATTCCTGCCGGGCTCGTCACTTCCTCCAGGTTGCTTCTTCTTCGTCTTCTTTTCCTTCTTCATTTTCTTTTCCTTCTTATATGATTCCTCACTTTCCTTTAATCCCTCCTCAATTGTCTTCTTGGGTTTTTCTCCCTTCTCCATATTCCCCTCCTCTTTTCCATCACACTTTTCTGCAGTCTCTTTTTCTTCTGCAGTCTCTTCTCCCTCTTCATTGTTGCTGTTCTTCTTCTTGTTGTTCTTCTTCTTGTTGTTCTTTTTCTTGTTTTTCTTCTTCTTCTTCTTTACCGCCGTGGTGGAGCTCTCCGGTGAAGAAGCTCCTTGGACTGCCTTGTCTCTCACATGGCAGTCACACCTCTGCGAGTCCATTCGGAGAACTTCCTCCTTTAGGGAGTTGTTCTCCTTTGTGAGCAGTGAGATGTGCTTCATCAACCTCTCCTCGAGTTTGCAAAAGTCGCAGACACTCGAGGAGTCTAGGTCGCTCGCACTCCTCCCGCTGAAGTCCTCACACCAGCGGTACACCTTGCATGTAGTACATGTAAATTTTCTTGCTGATGGACCAGTCATCTCGCTCTAATTCAATTTCAGACCAATAATATAAAAGAAAGGGTAGTGTGATTTGGTCTCGCATAAGTCTCATCCGCCTACTTCCAGAAGGTTTTCGGTCGTTCGGCCAACAGAAACCTTATGAGCCAAGCACACCAACCCTAAGGTCTCCCCTGGGTCGGACGGCCCCAATCGTGCCGCAGCTCCCAACTGAGCAGCACAAGAGTCCTAAGTAAATGGGACTCTGATTTTTCGACAGGGGTGCTTGAAGTGTAACCGTCGTCCTACTAATCCCTACTAATCCTCCATCCGCGGCCAAACTTAAAGCAAATAGTAAAACTAAATGTCCACGACTTAATCCGAGATCTTTTACTGGCCTGGCAGCCAGCGAGGCACGAAAGCTCTCTCACCAAAGAGCAGTCGAGCCTTTAGGCACCTAAGAACGGTCACAGGGAGCTGGTCAGGCTTATTAATCTAAGAGAATACCTACGGGGGTCCTGAGGCATCTCCATTACTCGTACCCCACACGCCTGAGATCCCTTCAATCTCAGCCCTTTCGAAACCTGTAAGCGTTAAAAGGCGTTGTTTTAGGAGGTTCCAAAGCCTCCCTTCTCACACGGCATAAGGTAGCTGGTGAGGTCCTTAACAATAAAAACTTATATCGAAAGTGATGAAGATGTTTTTTTTTTTTTTTTTTTTGTTAGGACAGTTGAAGAGCAGTTGTGAAACTTAATATTAACATGAAGATTTGACAACTCTTAGTCAGGATCCTAATAACGCTACCTTTCTGGCACGGGTAACCCAACTGGACTAAGTTGTCCCCCAGCATAGCTAGCAAAATTCAAACAGATCACACAAGCTCTCTCACCGACGGCAAGGTGGTTGTCTCGAGAGAGAGAGAGAGAGAGAGAGAGAGAGAGAGAGAGAGAGAGAGAATGGTAGATGGAACCTCTTGGGAGACCTTGCTGGGGGGCTGGATCTGTGGGAAAGAATAATATTGTGGAGGAGAGACTACGAGAGGAAAGATAAAAGGAAGGGTATTGTTAGAATGAGTGGGAGGAAGGGATGGGAAGCACGGGAAAGCTAGTATAAAGGATGTAAGATGGAGAAAATGAGAAAATGTGTGAGTGTAGTGGTGGAGTTAGTTGGATTGGATGGTAGGAGATGGTGTGGGGAAGGGATGGTAAGCAAAGGTGTTGTACTGTACGTTGTTAAGGAAGGAAGCTTAGTGGATGGAAAATAGGAAAGTATAATTATGAGGTTGGAGAGATTAAGGAGAGGGGTGACTGTGAGTGAAGAGGCTAGAAGTGTAGAGTGAGAGGGGAATGAAGAGAGATTAGAGAGAATAATGTTAGCAAAGAGGAAAGCAATGGAGAGGTAAGAGAAGGGAGAAAGGAAGGAAGGAAGGAAAGGAAGGAAGGAAAAAAAAATAAAGTAGGCCTAGTTAAGTAATGTGCCTTGTTGGGGTTCCAGAGAGAGAGAGAGAGAGAGAGAGAGAGAGAGAGGAGGAGGCTGAGAGTGGCAGCAGATAGTGAGGGAATTGGGAAGGTACATATAGTTAGCAAAGTGGAGTGGTGGTGGAGCAGAGGGGATGTCGAGAGTCTGGAGTGGAGGAAGGGAGAGAGAGACTCACATTAACTAAATTCCAGTTTGGTGTGCAGGTCCCAGAGCGACAACAGAGTCTCAGTGCTGAGTCTCCAAACACTTTACTCAAGAGCTGTACCTTCCTCTGTCCCTTATCTTGACATTAGCTTTTCTTTTCATTGTATCTAGTCAATGTTACCTCTGGTTCCTGTTTTCACACACACACACACACACACACACACACACACACACACACACACACACACACACACACACACACACACACACACATATATATATATATATATATATATATATATATATATATATATATATATATATATATATATATATATATATATATATATATATATATATATATATATAATATAAATACAAAATAACCTCAGAAGAAATAATTGGAGAAGGAACTGGATATTTTGAATTAATGTCTTCAGGTGAAGTGAGGCTTCTATATATATATTATATTCCCTTTTAATCTAACCGAGGCTCTTGTTGCAGAACACTGGAGTCATGTAACATAACGTGGCCTTGTGTAATTCCACTGCGGTTTGGGTTTAACGTTGTCCCAGCCAGAGTGTGCGTTTAGTGGAGGGTCGTAATAACTGACCTGGAAGTTGAGGTGCGTGTTACTACTACCACTCCTGCCCCCACCACCCTTCTGACTCCTTTCTCCCATCCTGCTTGAGGGCATACGAAGAGAAAAGCGAAAAGAGGGAACATTCTCTACGACTATAACGTATCCAACATCCACCATTCACTCAAACGGAACTTGATTAGCCAAATGTGAATTTAGAGAATGCGATATTTAAATAGCTATCAGCATTAAATATCCGAACAGTCCAAACCTCCCTCCATTATACTTACAAGTAATCAATTATTAGAAAGTCCCTAATGACTGGAAATTAGTAAATGTCACTCTTATATTTAGTTATAAAGTTATTGTCACATCCAGGTAATTATCATCCAGTAAGCCTAACGTGGGTAGTTTCCAAAATAACGGAGTCCAGCATCAGAAAAATAATACTGAGTTACCTAGAAGAAAATAATGATTCCAGATTCACAACATGGTTTCAGCAACAGATGATGGTGCCTAAACAACTGTCACTGTTTCTGTCCTGAGCGTCCTCCCCTCCACTTTCCTGTCTCATGTCATACTCCATTCTAGTACTTTAAAATCCGTCTATCTCCTCCTCCTCATTATCTCTTCCTATTCCCTCCTGCTATTCCTCTCGCTTTTCTTCTATCTCTCCTCCTCCTCCTATTTCCTCCATCTTCTCCTATTCCCTCCATCTTCTCCTCCTCCTATTCCCTCCTGCTATTCCTCTCCCTTTTCTTGTATTTCTCTCTAACTCCTCCTCCTCCCATCATCTGCTCCCTACCATGCTCCTATTCTTTCGTACCCTTAACATTCCTCCTTCAACAATCTCACTCAACCTTCTCACTTTTTTCCGCAACTATCCTTAGGAAGTCTTTTATATATATATATATATATATATATATATATATATATATATATATATATATATATATATATATATATATATATATATATATATATATATATATATATATATATATATATATATATATATATATATATATATATATATATTTATTTATTTATTTATTTATTTGTTAATATATTTATTGTATTTTTATTTTTTATTTCATTTTTTTATTTATTTATTTATTTATTTTATTTTTTTGCTCCATCATACCCCAGGATTTCCACTTTCCTCTTCTAACCTATATCTGCTTCAGTATTGATTTACTCTTAACTCTGAATCTATCTACTTGTCCACCACCTCTCCGCTCCTCCCCTTCGTTTTCCTTCCCTTCTCTTCCCTTTCCTTTCCTTCCTCACCGCCCCCCTCATACTATTCCTCTAAACCCTCTCTTCCTTTCTCTTCCACCTCCATGTCCCTCTCTCTTTCTTTCCCTTCCCATCCATCTCGCCTTTTTTTCCACTCCATCTCGCCCTCCCTACTTCTTTACTCTCACCCTCTTCCGTTTGTCATTCCTCTCCCGCTCTTCTTCCTTTCCGTCTCTCCTTCCATCCTTTTGTCTCTTCCGTTTCTCCTTCGTCCTCTTGTTCTCCCCCCCATCTCCCATTCCTTCATTTTCTCGTCTTTTATTCACTCTCTCTTTTCTTTCCTATTTTTCTTTTTCTTTTCTCCTTCCTTCCACTCAACAGCGTTCACCTTATCTACCTCTCCCTTTCACCTCTCCCACCCATCCCTTCCACCTCTCCCACCCATCCCTTCCACCTCTCCCACCCACGTCCACCTTCTCCCACCTCTCCCACCCATCCCTTCCACCTCTCCCAACCATCCCTTCCACCTTCTCACACCCACGTCCACCTTCTGCCTCTCTTCCCTCATGCGTGGTGTTTACTGCAATATTCATAATAACTGGCTGTGGTTGCTACTTTGGTACTTTCCTCCCTCAATCCCACTCATTCTCCCTTCCTCTTTCCCCCAACTCAATCCTACTTCCTCTTTCTCCACTCACTCTCCCTTCCTCTTCCCCCCAACTCAATCCTCCTTCCTCTTTCTCCACTCATTCTCCCTTCCTCTTCCCCCCAACTCAATCCTCCTTCCTCTTTCTCCACTCAAGTCTCTTACCTCTTTCCCCACTCAATCTTCCCTTCCTCTTCCCCCACTCAAATCTCTTACCTCTTTCCCTACTCAATCTTCCCTTCCTTCTTCCCTCACTCAGTTATCCTTCCTTCTTCCCCCACTCAATTCCCCTTCCTTCTTTCCCCACTCAATTCTCCTTCCTCTTCCCCCACTCAATCCTACTTCCTCTTCCCCCACTCAATCCTCCTTCCTTCTTTCCCCACTCAATCCTCTTTCCTCTTCCCCCACTCAATTCTCCTTCCTCTTCCCCCACTCAATCTCCTTCCTCCTTCCCTCACTCAATTCCCCTTTCTTCTTCCCCCACTCAATTCTCCTTCCTTCTTCCCCCACTCAATTCTCCTTCCTCTTCCCCCACCCAATCCTCCTTCCTTCCACCTTCCTTTCCCCATTAGTTTCCTCCTTGTTCTCACTTCCTTTCATCCCTTCTTTTCTCCCTCCTTTTCTCCCTTCACCTAGTCTTCCCTCTCTCTAATCCTTCTTTCACTTTCTCCCTCTCGTTCCCTTTTCACCTTTCTCTCTTCTCTCACCTTTCGTTCCTCATCCTTTAGACACACGAACGCATCTTCAGAAACGACGTAAGGGGTGGGTGTAATTGTAGTTTTTTTTGGAGATAATGATTCCTGCAAACTATTCCAAGCTACAGGCCACCGTTATATTTGTCCATCTGGTCCTGTTCGTTTTCTGGCATGCTTTGGAGGTATCAAGGCACTCCAATGTTAGTACCCAAAGTATACTATCTATCCCCTTAATAACCAATGTGCAACACACTTACAGTATATACCCTCTGGCCCCTTGCCCTCCTCCAC
>JAWQEG010002177.1:47500-77078 GCA_033782935.1 Petrolisthes cinctipes | reverse complement strand
GGTCACGTCAAGTCAGGTCAGGTCAGGTCAGGTCATGTGGATGTCCAGTGCAGGAACGTCCTAAGCCCAAATCATAATAATGTTATGAGCAGAGGTCAGGTTTGGTCAGGTCAGGTCAGGTGATGTTCGTCACTCCAGATATTTAATTATACAACCACCTGTCCTAACTCAAACCAACAGCCCGTCACCCATGATATATACCAAAATAATTATTCATACAGAAATCCTATCATTACACGTTAAAACTACTTATTCCTCCAAACTATGCCAGGAAACAGACTCCCTCAATACAAGAGTAGGTGATCTGTTTCATAGCATACTTTGGAAGATTCCTCCAATTCGACACAGCCTCCCTTAAAAATAGTTAATAATATGTATATCTGAGAGGTACAGTACAGTAGGTGAAGGGTTGTGGTAGGGGAACACTGCTTTTGATAGAGGGACAAGGGGTGTTTAAATAGTGGCATGCAATAATATTATTACATTATTCCCCTTATAGTAAAAAAATCACAGTAGGTCCTACCATAATGTATGCTGTCATCACATTCCAGATACGTTTATTAAACGTACAACACATTCAGTATTTGGATGTGTATTAATTAAGTTTATAACATGATTATATTTCTCATTATAATGTTCGCCTTGTGTTGGAACCTAAAATGTTCTATTATCACCTCTTTTCATATTAAGCATTTCTCATTTAAAGGAAGTTTACTGTCATTCATCTGTCTCTTGATAAATTTAATTAATGTACAACTTTATAACTACTTTGAACTCGCCTCGTTTTAATCATAAGGGAAATAGCGGAAAATATCTTAGACCTTCTATCTTTTTATTAGAACGGCTTTTGTAGAGACAGTCTCCTTATAGTGATATCGATTGCCTACCTTCCTCTTGGGGATCCTTTAATATAATTCCAATTGAGTCGTTCTCTGCCCTACTAGTTACATCTAAAGCTAGGAAAGAGTTTGGTACAAATCAATAGTTTCCTCCAAGGTGTTGTCTTTCAGTCTCTATCTGCATCTTAATCCCTTTATCTCAAGTTTTCTGTTTAGTATCTTTGTGGTTGATTGGAACTGTCTTCCTACGTTAGCTGTGTTCAGCCTAATCTTATTCTAATATTATTATGAGGATAGTAGTGTTCGGAAATCTGGAGCAGCTGATTCCTCCAAACTATTCCAAGCAACAGACCACCATTGTTGTTGTTAACCTGATCATGTTTCAAGGCATACTTTGGAGGAATCAAGGTGCTCCAATGAACATAATCAAACTCCCACATTAGTAGACGAAAGGGTTTCATTCCAACAGTTTCGGTGGCCACTGTCACCCTCTTCAGAATCACACCTATTGATTCCATGAGTGTGACCAAGGAAAAATACCAATTAAAATATCAGAAAGAGGTCTTAACTGTAACACTTGTTTGCGTCTTTTGGGTTACTGATGGTATATTATTATTATTTATTGATATCAAAGTGCTCAGTTCGTATATAGCGACGGTCACGAGGTATTGGAATAAACTCATAAATATCTGTGGTAGCAAAGTAAATTGAGGGGAGAGTTGACCACAGGATGATAACAAACACACACACACAGTAACTAAAGACAGATCACACACACACATAGTAACTAAACACACACACACACACACATACACACAGTAACTAAAGACACACATACACACACACACAGTAGCTAAAGACACACATACACACACAAACAGTAACTAAAGAGACACATACACACAGAAATTAAAGCCGAGACCACACACACACAGAAACTAAAGCAGAGACCACACACACACAGTAACTAAAGACACACACACACACACACACAGTAACTAAAGCCGAGACCACGAACACACACACTCCGGTATTTACGTGGAACTCGTAGAATTTAATTACTAATATTTTTTCTTCCTTTATTCTTCCATTCTGATAATACCGACTAGAGGACACACACCACGTGACTGTAGTTCTATGACACTTATTTTGTGGAAGGTCTAAAATGTGAGTCCCCTTTCATTTATAGTTTTTGCTTTTATCTTTTTTGGACTGCATTCAAGAAATTGTGGAAATGGTGTATTGATGATGACAGGTATTATCCTTATCAATATTGTATTAATGTACTTGTTTTATTATTACTGTATTATTATTATTATCATTATCATTGTCATTATTATTATTATTATTATTATTATTATTATAACTCACCCATTTCTGGTAATTTTGGTGAGTCTGAGAGATGAGAGCGTGACGAGAGGGAGAAGGTAAAGATGAATCTATGGTGGGGATGGAAGGGAGGGATGGAGGGAACTTAATTAAGGGTAAGGCAGGAGGAGGGGGAAGAAGATGTAAGGGGTGAGATGCGACAGGATATAAATTCAAGGCATATCAGGTATATACTCCAGTAAAATAATATTATAACTAGGAGAGTGTGAGTGTGTGTGAGAGTGTGAGTGTGTGTGAGAGAGTGAATGAGAGAGAGAGAGAGTGTGTGAGCGTGTGTCGAGTCTAAAGAATTAACAGGGTGAGAAATAAATAAAACTGAATATCTCTTTACTCTTTCGCTGGATGATAATATTAAATGAATCATAATATTATGTTTTGGGAGAATTGGAGGGATATTGATTTCTCCAAACTATGCTACGAAACAGACAAGCTCAGTGTTACTCGTGGTATGGTTTGTAGGAGTCAGTAGCCCTCTATTTCCTCGACCTAAAGCTCCCATTAAAGCCCATTCTTACGAAGTAATATTGATTAGAAATGTGTGTATAAATGTTAGTCCACGAGTTTTAACACACACACACACACACACATATACACATACTTTACAACCCCAGTGTTTGGCTTGTTTATGTCTAGGGGAAGAGTAGGGGGTTGTGGACAGCTAGAGTATAACTCTGGTGGATAGGTTACTGTAATCAGTGGAGTTACAACTAATGAAATAGAACGGGAACTTCCACTCCCTCAATGGATATTTGCCCAGAAAGAGTAATGTAAACGAATGACTAATGATTTTAACATGTATAATATTACCATCAACAAATAAGTACAATATTTACAATTAAACAAAACAGCAATATGAATGACGTTAACGTTAACAGACACAAAATGACAATAATTAGAACACCAAATAATAGAACACAATTATATCAGAGTTAAACGAAATAGAGTATATCAGCAAGAGCAGCAGAGATAACAGCAGAGATAGTATGCAATGATGGAGTGAGAGAATATCTCGTCACTGAGTTCAGTCATCTTCTTTGTTGGGGTTTTTGCCTATCACCTCCTTAGGGCATTAAGGCATAACTATTATTTCGTATCTTCTGTATAAGTCGACTAGTAGTGGCGGCAGAAATGATGGTGGTGATGACGATGGTGGTGGTGGTAGCGGTGGTGATGGTGGTGGTGGTAGCGGTGGTGATGGTGGTGGTGGTAGCGGTGGTGATTGTGGTGGTGGTTGCGACGGTGATGGTGGTGGTGACGGTGGTGGTGGTGGCGATGACGGTGGTGGTGGTGGTGGCGATGACGGTGGTGGTGGTGGTGGCGATGACGGTGGTGGCGATGACGGCGGTGGTGGTGGTGGCGATGACGGTGGTGGTGGTGGTGGCGATGACGGTGGTGGCGATGACGGCGGTGGTGGTGGTGGCGATGACGGCGGTGGTGGTGGTGGCGATGACGGTGGTGGTGGTGGTGGCGATGACGGTGGTGGTGGTGGTGGCGATGACGGCGGTGGTGGTGGTGGCGATGACGGCGGCGGTGGTGGTGGCGATGACGGTGGTGGTGGTGGTGGCGATGACGGTGGTGGTGGTGGTGGTGACGGTGGTGGTGGTGGCGATGACGGCGGTGGTGGTGGTGGCGATGACGGCGGTGGTGGTGGTGGCGGCGATGACGGTGGCGATGGCGCCCTCCCACTGTTCGCCCGGTTGAGTGGGAGAGGCAGCATTAACCGGCGACGGGGGTGGGCCGGATACAGGGAAGGTGCCTCGTCTGCACTGCTCCTCCCCCGTCCCTTCTTGGTGCCTCGTTTCTTGGTAGTGGTAGTGGTGGTGGTGGTGGTGGGTGGTTGTAGCTCAGGTGAAATGGCGATCGGTGGCAAGCCATTTCTCCTGAAGACGTCTTGGAGGATGTCGGACAGACGACCTAGTCCTTCGGCAGCTAAGGCAACAGCAGTCTTAGTGCAGACGGTGACGAGGTCTGCCTGCTGCTGCCGTCGCTGCAGAGGTGGTTGGACGTCGGCCGTCCTCCTCCCATGGGCGTGGAGTGAGCCCAGAACCTGCCCACCATCAGGTCCGGCTACGGTGGTAGCCTCCACGCCCTTCCTCCTTTCCTCCACAGTGAAGGACACCTCCTCTCCGTCCCTCAAGGATGGTGGTGAGGTTGTGGCGGCAGAGAGAAGGATGTCCTCCCTGTGGATGAAGTAGTCCCGGTTGCTGGCGGTAATGAAACCATAGCCCTGTAGATGGTTAAACCACTTCACCCTGCCAACAAGACGGTCGGCAGGGGAAGTGGTGTTAGCAGGTAGAGGTGTTGATAGGGCCATGGCTGTGTGTGGACTCGAGTTCAGTCAGCCCGAGGCAGCTGTTTATATATACCCCCAACGACTGCTGACTGGCCGATCCTTAAGACCACACGTTTCTGATAGGTTCAGCGATGTAATCGACTCTGCCATAGGTTGCGAGCACGTAAGCTCGTCTGTGATAGGTTGATAAGGCCCTCGCTATCTACGCCACTTGGTAGGTTAGGGCAAGAAGGGCGGGTTGGTTACGGTCAGTTAGAACTAGTTTGCAGGGGAACGTCCCACAGCCGACGCCGGGTGTCGAGTGTTGACTGTAGGTACGTGACAACACACACACACACACACACACACACAAACAAAATTTCGGTACGATACATCCAGAGACATAAAAAGTATTGAGGTGTCCTTGGAATAGCCTGATCTTCAACAAGTATATATAAGACAAGATGACATGATAATAGGTGTAATTGGTTCACTGGTATGTCACATGATTACAAACTACAACAACAACACCTGGATACTTATTATGGATCTTGATTGTAAAATTAATGACAAAAGTCGTGTTGCTACATCTGTCAAATCATGAAATATAAGCCTCACAAACTCATAAACTTAATAATCAGAGCAATTTATTAACATGAAGTGTGGATATTGTAATTCTTGGTTGGTGCATGTGTTTGTTTAATGGTTATACTTTATTATTATTCTTTAAGAAGCGCTGAGTGAGGCACACGATCGACATTTTCCGCTGACTATACTTTTACGTTTTATTCTTCGTTCAACCATTTGTTAATCTGTCCACCCACTCGTCTGTGTATTCCCGTCTTCCCGTTTCCTTCTCGTTCCTCATTCCCCCGTCTATATATTTGTCTCTCCATCTGTCTGTCTATTCCAGTCTTACCGTTTCCTTCGACTCCAATGTCAACCCGTTTATTAATCTGTCCACCTACCCGTCCGTTAATGCTTGTCATAGTATTTTTTTATCATATGTTTATTTATTTATCTATATTTGTTTAATTTTTCCGGTATGTGGACACAATGTTTGGTTGGTTGGATAGATGGATGGAGACTTCACCAATACCTTCGATTATTGGTATATCTAAGACTCCAGGTCTTATTCTGGTGTGTCCATCTGTCTGTCTGTCAGTGTTATTATTGCCACTATTTTGCAGAGGGTGTCTTGGGTGTATTTCAAACATAGTATAAAAAGCGTTTAGATTGGGTATATTCCGAGAGTAAAGAGAGTGATTGAGTGTATCTCGAGCATGTGTAGAGAATTATTGGGTATATTTCCAACATAAAGTTTATGAGAGTGAAGATTAGGTATACAGTATATAGATTGGGTATATTTTGAAAATAGAGAGACTATCTGGGATATATATATATTACAGGGTGTCTTATGAGTTTCTCCGGAAAATGAAACCATTGCATGCTTATGCAATTCTAAGCATAAAATACTCTATAAGTATGGGTGTTTAAAATGAGCGTTTACTGGTGACACAATTTTCAAATCTAGTGGGTAGAGACGGGAGGGAGGTAGGGAGGAACGGTGCTATTGCCATGTTGACGGTTCTCTATACTTTTTTTAAAATGTCACTTTAAAGTCGGGTAAGCTTAATATGCACGAAAATATGGAGGAATAAATGGTCTCAATACGTGTGGTGCGAGGCAAGGCACCAAGAGTGTGAGGCACCCAGCTACAGGTATGGCTTTCAGTTTCCTTGCGAGTTATTCTGCACTTATAAAATCACGTGTACTTGTGATTACTAATATATATATATATATATATATATATATATATATATATATATATATATATATATATATATATATATATATATATATATATATATATATATATATATATATATATATATATATATATATATATATATATATATATATTTGTCAAGAGACTAATTGGGTATGGTGTATTTCCAACATGTAGAGAGAGTGAGTGGCTTGGTTATAATTATATCAACCCTGGGACTGGTTGGGTACAGTATTTCTAGAGTGTAGAGACGAAAACTACAGGAGTGTATAAAAGAATTGTGTAGAAATTGGAGTGTATTAAAAATTGAGTTCATCAAATATAAAATTGTGTACAATAGTGTATAAAATTGAATATATAACTTAGAATGTATATATTGTAGTGTTTAAATGGAGTAGGCTATATATACTAGAGTGTATATATCAGGGAAGAGAAGCAGTCAGCTGTCCCTGTGGTGAGATGTACGAGCTGTGAGAGTGTGAGAGACGTGTACAGGAGGAGGACGAGGAGGAGGAGGGCATCGTCTCTAGGAAACAGTGACACAGATGGGATGAAGCTAGGTGAAAGAGGAGGAGGAAGGAGAGGAACAATATTAACAATGAAGGAGAATAAAAGGAACACACACACACACACATTAATATATGGTATAATTTTTGTATGTGTGATGATTGTGTATTTTTCCTGGGTAATGTGTGTAGTAAACTTGTTATGATAGGAACGTCTACGGTCCAGGCCAATCATGTTTCACTATTATTATGTATTTAGTTACATATAGAGTACATTTATGTTTACATGGTTCACCCTTCAGGACAGCATGTAACACTCACCAAGCCACTCCATCTCACCCTTTTACTGTCCAACTCCCTAATGCAAGAGTTAACAGGTACTCTCAGTCTTACACAGACACACACACACACACACACTTTACCTCCACCCATCTGTCCCACTTACTACGACTTTTGCTCCTTCAAACACATTGTCTCTAGGCATCTCGAACTAAATTAGACATGTTTCTGGATCCATCTCACTCTATTTATATCACAGGTGAGGACATGACATTCAGTCTTTAGTCATCATCTCCCTCACTACTACTACTGCTTTATTATTATTATTATTATTATTATTATGGACAAGCAGACCAAAAACACAGACAGAAACATTAGCGGATGGAGAAGTCTTTGGGATAAGTGAACCGATATAAAGACACAGACAAAGAAACAAACATATAGAGAGTTAGACAGACAGACAGACAGTTGAATAGACAGAAAGACAGTTGGTGAGGCAGACATGATGACAGTTTCACAGACAGACGGACAGTTGGCCAGACAGACGAATAGACAGATAAGGCCGTGTTCCAAGTCACATGACAAACACAACTTTTAAGTCAAGTTTTATTAGCACAACAAACCTCTTTTATGTTATCTGATTTATCACAAAATGTTAATATATCTTTATTAGTAAATTCAGCTGCAGCTTGTTTTTGGTAAGCATAAAATTTTCTATTTTAAAACAATACAGTTGGCAAAAAAAAAAAAAAAAAAAAAAAAAAAATTGGAACCACCCTTACATTAAAATTTATTATATTTATCCACAGGGGAGTTCCAATACTTTGTTTGTTTGCCGACAGTACATACTTAGGGGATGGTTTACTTTTGGTACATTAGGTCGCTTTGATTCCTCCAAAGTATGCTTGGAGACAGAACCAGAATACAGAAAAAAAAATTGTGACCTGTTGCTTGAAATAGTTTAGAGGAATCAGTTGCTCCAGATTTACAAACACTGCATCTTCCTTCTTAAGGTTATATTTTTTGGTTGATTTATGTAATGCTATAAAAGATTTTTGTTATCTCTGATTCTGGGAAGGAGGTAATTAGTAGCATTTGTTGTATGTTAAAATTAAACAATTGTCCAAGTCTGAACGCTTAAATTTATTTGAGAAGTTTTAATTGTATGTGATTGTCAGTTCTTATTGCCTCGGAAAAAAATGAAAATATTCTCGGGAAAAAAAAAAATACTGTAAATATGGCCACAGGAAATTATAAGTTCAGTATTTCACGTTTGTCAGAATGAAATGTTTAAGTAACATTATGGAGGCAATAAAACAACAATTAAAACCATTACTACTTATTAATATACTCTGGGGCTGTATATCTGTGCCAAATTATCACTAATTATTTTTTTCAATTAAAAATTATAATAATATTTTTGAATCGTTGTCAAATTAACTTACGAGAATGTTACACTTTTGATACATTGGAGTGCCTCAATTCCTCCAAAGTATGAAAGGAAACAAGACCAGATGAACACATATAAGAGTGGCCTGTTGCTTGGAATAGTTTGGAGGAATCAATTGCTCCAGATTTACCACCAACATTGTACTACCACGTAACATTTTAAAGTTTACTTAAATCTAACAACACTTTAACGAGGTTGATAAGAATAATTAAGATGATATTCTCTTGACGTTAAATTAGAGGGCGTCTGCTTCCTCCTAAACCATGCCATGATTGGTATTCCCTATTTAGTAACATTGTGGTCGTGTGTTTCGTAGCAATGTTTGGAGGAATCAGTAGTCCTCCATGTTACCCTCAAGAGATTCTCCCTTCAATATACAATCTAGGAGAATACAAGCAAAACACTAATTTTTTATGTAATCTATATATTCATTTTTTTTTTCTAACTACAACTATTCTTTAGATGTTTTTATTGATAATTATAAATATTTCATGCCATTGGTATAAATAAACTGATTCCCTTCATATTAGGAATAGGTTAGGATACAACTGGTAAATTAACCATTTCGTAAAGGAAGGTCCCCCTGGGGTAGGAGGCTATGAATACCTCCCCAG
This sequence comes from Petrolisthes cinctipes, assembly GCA_033782935.1. Lineage (NCBI taxonomy): Eukaryota > Metazoa > Arthropoda > Malacostraca > Decapoda > Porcellanidae > Petrolisthes > Petrolisthes cinctipes. The sequence continues at coordinate 67,940 of JAWQEG010002177.1, read as the reverse complement.
TATACCTACTTGTCTTAAAAAGCCACTAAAAGGAACTGTTACTTCTTCATCTGTCCATTTTATTCATCTGTTACCTTTTGTGCTTACTGTTCCTCCTCTCAATCATCTTCCTCGGGCGTTATATGACCTTGCTACTGCAAGGTCATATTCCATAATTCTTTTGTACATTTGTTATAATTTATTTCTTGGACATTCTCATCTTTTGTGCGTAACACAAATACAAGCAGTGATAAAATGAGATTTTTCTGTAAAAATGAAGGTTATTTATAATATAAAGGGCAAAAAGTACTGTGGGAATATTGTGTCAATGTTTGTACACAGGCTTCATGTCGGCAACATTTTACAATCGTATATTACCGTGTATTATCAGTACATCTATTGCTATATTCTTCAGTACTGATAATACTTTATCTCGGTTGGTAGTAATTATAGCTACAATATCATTAAAGTTTTAGCAAACACAAAAAGAAAACTATGATTCCGTACGACATCATTAAGCTTCTACAATGTATTCCTATTTACATAATAGACCACAATATATATATCATTATATGCGTACGTAGGAACAACATAGAGTATTAATCACCTCTATATTAACACAACAATTTAACTTCTCTGTGTATCTCTATAATATGCCTAACTACTACCGTTAAGACGTGTTTACAAAATAAGCCACAAGTATATCTTTATATGCTTAATTAAGTAGATGCAACATTAAGTATTATTCACACTTGTATCACCACATTTATATAACAACTCCGTGTATACATCTCTATGAAAAAAATTGTGCCATGAAGAAAAAATGCGATGTACTGTATATTTTGCGGGAGTTCTAAACAACAACAACAGTAGACGTAAAAGGAAGCAATTGTCAACAACAACAGACATGGTTTGTTACCTTTGTTGTGACTAGGCTTACGAGAGAGAGAGAGAGAGAGAGAGAGAGAGAGAGAGAGAGAGAGAGAGAGAGAGAGAGAATATCCCATCCCACCCCTTACATAACAGTGTGTAACTTTTGCGTCATACGGCTTGACGTAAATGTAACGAGAATTTACTGCTCAGTGACACACACACACACACACACACACACACACATACACAGATAGATGCGCACTGAGACTGAGGGATAGTGATTGACAGGCATTGAGAGAGAGAGAGGAGAGAGAGAGAGAGAGAGAGAGAGAGAGAGAGAGAGAGAGAGAGAGAGAATGCTTGTGTACCTGGGAAAAAGCAAAAATGTGTTTGAAGAGGACGTTGAATTGCCTGTGTGTGTGTGTAGAGATTTGCTGAGAGAGAGAGAGAGAGAGAGAGAGAGAGAGAGAGAGAGAGAGAGAGAGAGAGAGAGAGAGAGAACAAATAAATGGTCGGGTTAATGAGAGAGAAAGAGAGAGAGAAATGGTCTGGTTAACACGATAAATGGCAACACAAGGCCGGCAACTCCAAGGGAGGAAATCAGTGAGTGTAATTCTCTATTTGTTTTTCTGTACAGCTGACCACACTGGAAAAAAAATAAATACATCTTATATCTCGTAAGTTATTCATTGATTCTTATCGTATCATATCTTTCCGTATCAAGAATGTAGTAAATATCATCATCATATAAAACACTAAATTACCTTCGCTTAATTACACAATAATAAATATAGCAAATATCATCATTATTAAAAGCATGAATATATCTTTGCTTTATTACAATAAAAAAAAAAAAAAAAACACACACACAGATGACATGAAACAGAGAGACAAATGTGGACAAATAACAGAAAATATCATCATTCCATCTGAAGAGTAAATGGAATAACTAAAAAAACTCCATACATTTCCTGTTGTTATTCATGATATTCACTGGACGTCACCATTCTGCTCTGTAGATCCTGATTTATGGTGATGGTACAGTGTTGGTAAATATGGAGCAACTGACTTCTCCACACTATTCCACGCAACAGACCACCATTATTATTGTTTATCTCTTACTGTTTCCTGGCATACTTTGGAGGAATCAAGACGCTCCATTGTACCAAGAGTGTACTATGTTCTTAATGATATTGTATGTTCCTATTTCTTGCCTCTCGCTCCTCTTATACCCTTCCACTTAGATAGGTGAACCTTCGAAAAGTGACTAATATAAGTCACACTCAGAGCTTCTTGAAGGAAAACATATAATAAAGGATAATCTTTGAACAACACATTCACCACCAACACAGAAGTACAATATCCAGGGGGTAAATTAATAAACTCCTCTGGTTAATCAGTTTACGAGCATGTGAAGCTTATATTTTCATATTGTACTTATACGACTTGGCAGATGTGGTGACACCACCTCATCACCTTCATAAACAAACTACCTAAGTCATTTCTTATACTTATAAATATTTAGATCCAATCATGAGATCTGGCTTAGGCTCACCACATCCAGAAACCAATGAAAAATGACTCAGACCATTTGTTAATGAGAGTGACGACATATATTACTTAACATATTCCCTTACAAGATTACAAGTTCACACACTTTGTCCAGCGGTCCTTTGGTTTCTGAAGTACTATTTTTTCTTCTTCCTTTCTTTCTCCCTCTTTTTTTTTTTTCTTTTTTTTAGGGAGTGTGTCGGTTGTTTAAATATACGTCCATAGCATCAGTGACGTCATTGTAAGTGGTAATGCTATTCTGAGTTCACCTTTAAAATGATAACTGTTTTCGTATTAATTCTGACCTTGTTGTTGGTGAGTGGTGTTCCTCTCAGCTATGTATATTTCATTTCAGTACCTTGTCTTCAAAGCATGTACAGTCTTTCATAAATGTTTGTGGAGCATCTCCGTGTGTGTGTATGTGTGTGTGTGTGTGTTCCGACCTGAGTCACTCTCTTTCATTTCTTCAACTGATTCTCCTTTCCTTCTGTTACCTTCATGTTTACTGTCTCTCCTCTCTGTTGCCGTCTCCTGTGTGACTATTAAGTCCTTTTTTTCTAGTAAAGTCTTCATTTTTCTATTCTACACTCATTTATACTTTTCATATATATTTTTTTATCTTTCTACCTTATATATATTTTTTTACTTTTCGCAATTTTTTTACTTTTTACGCTCATTTATACAGACCAGAATCCCACGAACTTCAAAAAATTACTGTGCATTTTTAACTGTAGCTGTTCTTTAGTTACTCGTAGCCTCTCTGTTCCCAGTTCATCTCTTAAAACTTTATATCTCTCCTTTCTCTTATCATCTCAAACATTTTTACCAACCCACCTTTTATTTTTCAAAACCTCCATATTAGTTAATGTGTAGGTACAAGTATATTACCAAATAATATTACCAAATAATTTTCTACAAATCATAAAATGCACACGTAAACATTTCAGTCTTATTTTCCCATCCGTCTGGAATTATTTACTGAGACTTGCATACAGTTGTTGTGTACCGCTTCAGCTGAACTAGACTTTAATATACTGGATGAATTCAAGCCTGTACCCTTGTGCCCTCTACTGGAAAGTCCTTGAACCAAGCACAGCACCGGGATATTGAAAGTCACGAGTTGGCTGACAGTGTCATGCATATTGCCCTTCTGTATACCAGCTAGTCTCAGCCGGGAAGAAGAAGCAGCAACAAATAATAATATATATATGAAAGAAAGAAATACAATGATAAATAAATTAGCAAAATAAAATGGATATAAAATACATAGATAAAATAATTAAATAAATAAAACAGTTGAAAAATGACGTTTGAGTTGTAGTGATAAAGCTAGCATTGGGACATTATTAATAATAATAATCACACTGTCTTTCCCTGCTCATTTTACCTCTAGCTAATGAGTCATAGGAATCCAAACCTAACCCAACCTGACCTAACACAACCCACCCTAACTAAACCTAACCTGACCAAACCCTACCTGACCAACCCAACGTGACCAAACCCAACCTAACCAAACGTAACCCAACCCAACCCAAACTCAAGCCCACCCAGCTCAACCCAACCCACCCTAATCAAACCTAACCTAACCAAACCCAACCCAACCCAACCCAGCTCAACCAAACCCAACCCAACCTAACTCAACCCAACCTACCCTAACCAAACCTAACCTGATCAAGCCTAACCTAACCCAACCCAACCTAACCTTACCTAACCAAGCTGAGAGGGTGGGTGTCCGGCAGTGGTATTGAGACGAGTGTGTATACAGAAGGTAAATATTATGTGTCCAGGGCCAATCCAGGGAAGAGACCCAACAAATACCCCAGTGTCCAGACAGATGGTGGTGGGGGGAGGGTTGCTGGTATGGTATGGTATGGGCTGGGTGGTGTGGTGTGGTGTGGTGTGGTGATACTGGACTGGTGTGGTGCATTGTGGTGATACTAGACTGGTGTGGTGTTGTGATACTCGGTGGTGTTGTGTGTTTTGGTGATACTGGTGTGATGTAGTGTTATGATAGGATACTGGTGTGGTGTGGTGTAGTGTGGTGATACTGGTGTGGTGTAGTGTTATGATAGGATACTGGTGTGGTGTGGTGTAGTGTGGTGATACTGGTGTGGTGTAGTGTTATGATAGGATACTGGTGTGGTGTGGTGTAGTGTGGTGATACTGGTGTGATGTAGTGTTATGATAGGATACTGGTGTGGTGTGGTGTAGTGTGGTGATACTGGTGTGGTGTAGTGTTATGATAGGATACTGGTGTGGTGTGGTGTAGTGTGGTGATACTGGTGTGGTGTAGTGTTATGATAGGATACTGGTGTGGTGTGGTGTAGTGTGGTGATACTGGTGTGGTGTAGTGTTATGATAGGATACTGGTGTGGTGTGGTGTAGTGTGGTGATACTGGTGTGGTGTAGTGTTATGATAGGATACTGGTGTGGTGTGGTGTAGTGTGGTGATACTGGTGTGGTGTAGTGTTATGATAGGATACTGGTGTGGTGTGGTGTAGTGTGGTGATACTGGTGTGGTGTAGTGTTATGATAGGATACTGGTGTGGTGTGGTGTAGTGTGGTGATACTGGTGTGGTGTAGTGTTATGATAGGATACTGGTGTGGTGTGGTGTAGTGTGGTGATACTGGTGTGGTGTAGTGTTATGATAGGATACTGGTGTGGTGTGGTGTAGTGTGGTGATACTGGTGTGGTGTAGTGTTATGATAGGATACTGGTGTGGTGTGGTGTAGTGTGGTGATACTGGTGTGGTGTAGTGTTATGATAGGATACTGGTGTGGTGTGGTGTAGTGTGGTGATACTGGTGTGGTGTAGTGTTATGATAGGATACTGGTGTGGTGTGGTGTAGTGTGGTGATACTGGTGTGGTGTAGTGTTATGATAGGATACTGGTGTGGTGTGGTGTAGTGTGGTGATACTGGTGTGGTGTAGTGTTATGATAGGATACTGGTGTGGTGTGGTGTAGTGTGGTGATACTGGTGTGGTGTAGTGTTATGATAGGATACTGGTGTGGTGTGGTGTAGTGTGGTGATACTGGTGTGGTGTAGTGTTATGATAGGATACTGGTGTGGTGTGGTGTAGTGTGGTGATACTGGTGTGGTGTAGTGTTATGATAGGATACTGGTGTGGTGTGGTGTAGTGTGGTGATACTGGTGTGGTGTAGTGTTATGATAGGATACTGGTGTGGTGTGGTGTAGTGTGGTGATACTGGTGTGGTGTAGTGTTATGATAGGATACTGGTGTGGTGTGGTGATACTGGTGTGGTGTAGTGTTATGATAGGATACTGGTGTGGTGTGGTGTAGTGTGGTGATACTGGTGTGGTGTAGTGTTATGATAGGATACTGGTGTGGTGTGGTGTAGTGTGGTGATACTGGTGTGGTGTAGTGTTATGATAGGATACTGGTGTGGTGTGGTGTAGTGTGGTGATACTGGTGTGGTGTAGTGTTATGATAGGATACTGGTGTGGTGTGGTGTAGTGTGGTGATACTGGTGTGGTGTAGTGTTATGATAGGATACTGGTGTGGTGTGGTGTAGTGTGGTGATACTGGTGTGGTGTAGTGTTATGATAGGATACTGGTGTGGTGTGGTGTAGTGTGGTGATACTGGTGTGGTGTAGTGTTATGATAGGATACTGGTGTGGTGTGGTGTAGTGTGGTGATACTGGTGTGGTGTAGTGTTATGATAGGATACTGGTGTGGTGTGGTGTAGTGTGGTGATACTGGTGTGGTGTAGTGTTATGATAGGATACTGGTGTGGTGTGGTGTAGTGTGGTGATACTGGTGTGGTGTAGTGTTATGATAGGATACTGGTGTGGTGTGGTGTAGTGTGGTGATACTGGTGTGGTGTAGTGTTATGATAGGATACTGGTGTGGTGTGGTGTAGTGTGGTGATACTGGTGTGGTGTAGTGTTATGATAGGATACTGGTGTGGTGTGGTGTAGTGTGGTGATACTGGTGTGGTGTAGTGTTATGATAGGATACTGGTGTGGTGTGGTGATACTGGTGTGGTGTAGTGTTATGATAGGATACTGGTGTGGTGTGGTGTAGTGTGGTGATACTGGTGTGGTGTAGTGTTATGATAGGATACTGGTGTGGTGTGGTGTAGTGTGGTGATACTGGTGTGGTGTAGTGTTATGATAGGATACTGGTGTGGTGTGGTGTAGTGTGGTGATACTGGTGTGGTGTAGTGTTATGATAGGATACTGGTGTGGTGTGGTGTAGTGTGGTGATACTGGTGTGGTGTAGTGTTATGATAGGATACTGGTGTGGTGTGGTGTAGTGTGGTGATACTGGTGTGGTGTAGTGTTATGATAGGATACTGGTGTGGTGTGGTGTAGTGTGGTGATACTGGTGTGGTGTAGTGTTATGATAGGATACTGGTGTGGTGTGGTGTAGTGTGGTGATACTGGTGTGGTGTAGTGTTATGATAGGATACTGGTGTGGTGTGGTGTAGTGTGGTGATACTGGTGTGGTGTAGTGTTATGATAGGATACTGGTGTGGTGTGGTGTAGTGTGGTGATACTGGTGTGGTGTAGTGTTATGATAGGATACTGGTGTGGTGTGGTGTAGTGTGGTGATACTGGTGTGGTGTAGTGTTATGATAGGATACTGGTGTGGTGTGGTGTAGTGTGGTGATACTGGTGTGGTGTAGTGTTATGATAGGATACTGGTGTGGTGTGGTGTAGTGTGGTGATACTGGTGTGGTGTAGTGTTATGATAGGATACTGGTGTGGTGTGGTGTAGTGTGGTGATACTGGTGTGGTGTAGTGTTATGATAGGATACTGGTGTGGTGTGGTGTAGTGTGGTGATACTGGTGTGGTGTAGTGTTATGATAGGATACTGGTGTGGTGTGGTGTAGTGTGGTGATACTGGTGTGGTGTAGTGTTATGATAGGATACTGGTGTGGTGTGGTGTAGTGTGGTGATACTGGTGTGGTGTAGTGTTATGATAGGATACTGGTGTGGTGTGGTGATAGTAATGTGGTGGTGTGGTGTAATTTGTTGGTATGGGCTGGGTAGTGATATTGGTGTGGTGTGATGTGGTGATATAAGACTGGTGTGACATGGTGTGGGTGGTGTGGTGTTATTGAATTGATGTGGTGTGTTGTGGTGAAAGTGATGAGGTGTGTTGTGGTGATACTAGACTGATGTATTGTGTTGTGGTGATACTAGACTGATGTGTTGTGGTGATACTAGACTGATGTGTTGTGGTGATACTAGACTGATGTGTTGTGGTGATACTAGACTGATGTGTTGTGGTGATACTAGACTGATGTGTTGTGGTGATACTAGACTAATGTGTTGTGGTGATGTTAGACTGATGTGGTGTGGTGATTCTAAACTGATGTGACATGGGGAGAGTGATGTGGTGATACTAGATTGGTGTGTTGTGGTGATATTGATGTTGTTGTGGTGATACTAGACAGGTGTGATGTGTTGTGGTGATATTGATGTGATGTGTTATGGTGATACACTAAGGCTCGATGGTTCATTATTCATCAGATATTATTTTCAGTGTACAGTTACGATCAAAAGACATGCATCAGGTGAGTGAAAATGAACCAGTTGAATGAATCTTATGAACCAATATTACAGACACCAACAAATACAGTTTCGCATCATTTTTAAAAATCCATTTATTTTGATGCCCAACTTTTAACCGTAACTGTACAATCATTACTTCATAACACAAACACAACTTATTTCTTCTTTCAAAACTTGGTACATCCGGCAACACGCCGCGGAGAGCTACTTAGAATAAATAGGCTATTTCATCTAATACTATAATTACTTGAACCTGATATTCCCACAAGTACATTGATTACATGTGACTATCGAAGTATTGGCTGATATTTATGTCAGTATTGTGAGTATTTCTTTATAATTTACGTGTTAAATCTGTAATAATTCTTTAGGTATGATCCAGTGTGATGCTGTCTTTATATCATTAGGGCTTTAGTGTGAATATTGTGCTTCTTTAGTATCAACAAGCAGATTTTATATTAAATAGTTTATTATTATTATTATTGTTATTATTATTGTTTTTATTATTATTAATATTATTATTATTAATATTATTATTATTATTATTATTATTATTATTATTATTATTATTATTATTATTATTATTATTATTATTATTATTATTATTATTTTCATTATTATTAATATTTTCATTATTATTATTTTCATTATTATTATTTTCATCATTATTATTTTCATCATTATTATTTTCATTATTTTCATTATAATTATTATAATAATTATTATTTTATTGAGGTTTCCAGTGTGAATATCCATATGAACATTTTTTTTTTTTTTTTTTTTTTTTCTTGTGGTGTGTTTCAGTGTGGTTGGGTTCTCATAACATTAGGGCTCCTGTTATCACCCAGAAATGATAACAGGTCCAGGAAGCCTTGAGGGGGAGGGGGGCAGTGGCTGGCTGGAGTGTTATCTCTCTCTCTCTCTCTCTCTCTCTCTCTCTCTCTCTCTCTCTCTCTCTCTCTCTCTCTCTCTCATATTAAGGTGTTTGTACCTAGTGTGTGTGGTTGACTGTTACATTATTCTGAATCAGTGTTTATGTATCACTTGAGGGTCAGCTTCAGGTGGAGTTCAACAGTTATTTAAAGGACAGGAAATGCTTGTGACAATCTGCCGTGACACCAAGGGCCTTATACAATTAAGAATATCCATGGTGTTAACAATGGTGTGGTACCGGTACTAGGGCTCTGTATTGTGTTCAGAGAGTCATCATACAGTTTGAAGGAATTATTTGTCCTACATTTTAACAAAGAGAGGTTTTTTCCTTAATAATGATATTCAAAAGGTGAGGACTAAAAGTAAGAAGCTCACTTAACGTCTTCATCTGTGAAAAAAAAGAAATATTGTGAAATGTTTAACACCATGTTATGGAATATACTATATACTTGTATAGTAAAAATAAGTAATCTTTCTATGTAGGTGAATGTCAGGCCCAAGCCGTGGAAGGTGTGTGTGTGTGTGTGTGTGTACCAACAGGTGTTTGGTGTGTACATACATGAGTGTCAGCATGAATGAGTTTGTTTAAGAGTGGCTGGGTAAGTATGAGAGTCAGTGTATTTACGTGTGTGTGTATTTGCGTGTTTGTATGCAGTCGTGTGTGTGTGTGTGTGTGTGGGTGTTTATGTGTGTGAATATACTGCATATGCAGGTGTGTGTATTTACGTGTGTGTGTGTGTGTACGTGATGGGAGATACACCCTCCTCTTCCTCCTCTCAGCAATCCTCTTAGTTTGCTCCACTCACCTCAACATTACGGCTACGAAAAATATAGAAAAATTAACAGACCTCCTCCACAACACACTTTTTATACCCTCCAACACCACACTCTCCACCGCCACACTCTCTCCAACACCACACTCTCCAACACCACGCTCTCCACCACGACGCTCTCCACCACCACCAAACTCTCTCCAACACCACACTCTCCAACACCACGCTCTCCAACTTGTAAGAATAATTTTCTCCAGATTAACCAACACTGTACTACAGTGTAGGAGGGCTACAGATTCCTGCAAACTTAGCCAGGAAACAGTCCACCACAGCACTGTATATACGATTAGAGAAGGGATCTTGTTATGTTGCAGTTTTTAGAGGACTACTTAAACTCCAAATTACACACACACACACGACCTCCTAAGCCTTACATAGAGGTGAGTATAATGTTACTAGGCTACAAAGCACATATCTAACTTATAACAATTACATTTGTACAGGGAGCCTCATAAACGGGAATATTATTACCTCATTTGTATCAGGAAAGGCGTTCATTTCCCTAGTACCTCATTTTGTGATAAATCGGGCCGTTTGGCTAGTGATGATAATAATAATAATAATAATAATAATAATATGGAGTGATACACTTTCGACACACTGGAGGACGATAGATTCGTTCAAAATTATACCAGAAAACAGACCAGATCAATTGAATGTAGGTACTGTAGCCTGTTGCTGGAGTAGCCTGGAGGAATGTTGTGTTGTAAAATGTGTCACCACTTTCATTATTACCCCATTAAAGATCACTGATACAATGTATATAATAATTTCCTAAAGTCTCTACCATTGCTAGGGTGAATGAAACAAGGCTTGTGATGAGTAAAAGGTACATTACCTTAACATAATGAATAATGAACAACACTGTATGAGTAGGAAGGAGTCTTTATTGACAACATTTCACTACTCCTTCTTTAGGTTAAAAACGTTTGACCTGAAGAAGCAGTAGTGAAACGTGGTCAATAAAGTCTCCTTCCTCATCATATACAGTGTTGTTCCTGATTCAAGTCCTGGGATAAATGAACTAAACTGAAGATGAAGGAAAATCACACTAGGTATGAAGGACCCAGTAGGACAAAGGAATATAAAGGAATACAAAATAAATTAAAACAGCAACAGATCTACTGGTCCTTTGAGGGTGCTTAGTTTTGCTGTTCTAACTAACCTATGAGAGAGAGAGAGAGAGAGAGAGAGAGAGAGAGAGAGAGAGAGAGAGGGGACAACAATCGTGAAGATAATAGAGGGTGTTGTTTGTCCTTGGTAGGATGTGGCTGGTGTTGTGTTGTGTTGTGTTGTGTTGTGTTGATATACGAGGCTGGTTTATGGTTCTGAGGGCTGGCAAAGTGACTCTTGGTCGTTGTGTTATTACAAGCCAACACACCAAGCTGTGGATGACATACAGGCAGTAATGTCATGTGTTATAAGAGGAAGACGAATGACGCTCTTACAATGTGTCATTAAGGTGTATGTATATATGTATGTATGTATATGATAGTTACCGCTGACTTTTGTGTAGTGTTCTATTATTATTATTATTATTATTATTATTATTATTATTATTATTATTCATCCGGCCCAATTCGTCACACAATGAGGTACTTTTATCCCTTGCTAATACAAATAAGGTAATGAAATTCACGTATATGAGCTTCCCCAATGTGTGTGTGTGTGTGTGTGTGTGTGTATGTGTTTGAGTTTATGTAGCCCTCTAAGCACTACAACCCTACCTCCCTACTCATAAATACTGTGGTGGGTTGTTTCCTGGCTTAGTTTGTAGGAATCAGTAGACCATCCAACAATTCAGCCCAAACAAACTATCCCCTTAACCCTATCAACGGCATCTCAGACGGCGATCGTTGCTTTGCGACCCTAGGGCTGTGGACAGTATACTGAACGATAGTTTTGAAACACGAAAGGTTTTGGTCCGACAGAATGTAAACAATGCCCCGGAACAGCGACAGTGTTATAACACTTGCTGCTTGGCAAGGTGTAGCCTAGTCTGCTCATTATACTACAAATGATTCCTTGTACTTGCTTTATATTAATATTTTTATTAAATATCTGGTAAATACAGTAATTCTTTTTAATAAAAATATGGTAATGAGAAGAAATGGTGAATGTCGCTGCTACTTATACCCTATTTACTTGTTATATGTGTAGCCTAATATGTATATTCGTCGTGTATTGAAGCCTATTGTTGTACAGCCCTATTTTTTTATATTGTGTTCTTTTTAACACTTTTATAAATACGTAGCTATATTCACATTATTAATTATAAATATATAATCAACACTGGAATCAAGGAGCTCTAATGCACCACAAGTATATTATTTCCCTTTAAATGGTTTGAGAGTTTAGGTGTTATCTAGAGTAAATGATTACATAACTTTGGGAGAACTTTTTGAACTGGCTGTGTGTGTGTCTTTGTTGTGCTTTTTGTAGTTACAACACAAGTTTACATACATAGAATATTTAACATATTCGCTTTCATTAATTTTTATGTATTTTATTATTAAATATTGGGATTCCTGTAGAGTAAATCAATATAATTATTTTTTTCAATATCGTGCATATTTCCGCTATAAATATATATGGAAATTTTTGCCTCACCCTGTATTATGATGAGAACGAAATTACTTAATGACGAATATTAACGGCGTAATGATATTCTTATTGATTATAATGATACTTTTCTTACCTTTCAAAATTCCTCTCCTATTAACATATTCCTATCTCCTTAACACTGTCCTTCTTATCCTAAATTACTCTGAGAACAATATTGATGGCAATATGAGAGTTGTATTGATTATAAATTAATCTGTTTCTCATTTTACTTATTTCCACTGTACATTACATACATGTTCCTTTCTCCTAAACATTGTTCCTCTTACCCTAAATTACTTTCAGAAGAATTATTTGTGTGGCATTTTGAGAACTTTATGGATTAAAAAGGTTATTCCCACGCTACATATTCCCTTTTCCAAAAATTATTTCATAAATATTTTGAGAAGAATGATTTTGATGACATTTTGAGAACCGCATGGATTGCACTGATATGTTTGTCACTCTATGAATACCCTATGGTATTTTTCATTATGCTTTCCCTCCACCACCGTCTCTCCTTATAACACACACACACACACACACACACTTTCTCATTCCGTCATCTCTACCTCAGTACTACCATCCTTCTTCACCATAATAATAATAATAATAATAATAATAATAATAATAATAATAATAAAAACATACTCTTACCTTCTCTCACGATGGTGGGGGTGTGGGGGGTCGAGGTGGGGAGGGCATGGAGGTAGTATAGGTAGTATACTACCTCCATGGGGGAGGGAGGCTGCTGCAGTGGAAATGATGGGCTTTGGGAAGTGAAGAGGTGGGAGCGGAGGTAGGGAGGGATTGGGATGGGATTGATGGGGATTATAGAAGTGAGATAGGCAGCAGAGGGATTACGGAGATGGAGGGGATTTGAGGATGAATGCTGGATGGGGAGAAGGGAAATTGAACACGTACAGTCGTGGACATAAGTTTCAATACACTTACGGAAAACTCAAACAAATTACTAACTAATGTTTTCACCTTCTCATATGATGATGTTATTGTTTTGACTAGTGAGTAGCTGCTTGTAGTAAATTAGAAAATTATAATTAACCTACTAACTTATTGGAAAGTTTCTCAGCTAACAAATAGAGAGAAGCTGTCAAACCTTTATATGAGTCACCACCAATGTAGATGATTAATATTATCTACCACTGTACGTACAGTCATGGTCAATAATCCTGCAACACCTTCGAATTAAATGGCCTCGAAAAATGATGCGAAACAATAGCTGTTGGTCTCTGTAATATTGGTTCATAAAATTCACTCTCAGGGCTCACTTTCATTCATTCGATACATGACTTTTGATCGTGACTGTACATTTCCAGTGGATAGGAAATTATTATTGGTAGAGATATTATCTTTTTTTCCCTCTCTCTCCTTTCGTCTTCCCCCTATCTCACATCCTACTTACAGATTTTTCCTCCCTTTACTCTACCTCTTGCAATATCCTTGTCCACTACCTTCATCTTTAGGTCCCCCCCCCCAGGTCTCCACCATTGCTGACCCCCTTCCTTTACCACCTTATTTCTTCCCTTTCCTCCACTTTCCTCTTCCTCCTCTCTTTCTTTCTTTTTCCTTTACTTCAGTCTAATTCTTTCACCACTTCTATCATCTGCAGTTCCATTCCCCTACACCACCCTCCCTTCCTCCTCCTCTCTCCTCCTTTTCCACTCTCCTCCTCCCTCCTCCTTTTCCACTCTCCTCCTCCCTCCTCCTTTTCCACTCTCCTCCTCCCTCCCTTCCTCCTTCTCTCTCCTCCTTTTCCACTCTCCTCCTCCCTTCCCTTCCTCCTCCCTCCAACGACCCTCTTTTCGTTTTCTCTCTCCCTTCTTTTCCCCCCTCTCCTCTTCCCCCCTCTCCTCTTCCACCCTCCCTCCTCTTCTCCCCCCCCCTCTCTTCCCCCCTCTCCTCTTCTACCCCTCTCCTCTTCCACCCCTCTCCTCTTCCACCCCTCTCCTCTTCCACCCCTCTCCTCTTCCACCCCTCTCCTCTCCCTTCATTCTCCTTCTTCTCTCTCTGTCTACATTCAGATTTCCCCTCTCTACCGTCTACTTCCTCCCTCCCTCCTTCCTTCCATCCTCCCTCCCTCCTTCCTTCCATCCTCCACTCCCCCTCCTTCCTTCCTTCCTTCCTTCCTTCCTTCCTTCCTTCCTCCCTCCCTTCCTTTCTTCCTCCCTTCCTCCCTTTCTTCCTTTCTTCCTTCCTTTCTTCCTTCCTTCCTTCCTCCCTCCTTTCCTACCTTCCTCCCTAGTTTTTTCCTTCCTTCCACAGTCCTCTTCATTAAGGTGATCAGTTAGTTTGGGTGTACTGAAGGGCTACTAATTCCTCCTAACTATGCCAGCAAACAGACCACCTCAGTAAACGAGTACGAGGATCTGTTTTGTTGAAGTGGTCAGAGGGCTACTTAGACTCCATTTCGTACACAACACACGACACCTTTAAGATACATATTCCTAGTCTATATTTAGCGACACTCCTCTTGACTTACACGAAGACCCCCTCCTTCCTCACTCCCTCCCTACACCGTCACCCCCTCTCCCTCCCTCCCTCCCTTTCCTTCCTTCACAGTCCTCCCTCCCTCCCTCCCTTTCCTTCACAGTCTTCCACTCCTCCCTCCCTTCACAATCCCCTCCTCCCACCCTTCACAATCCCCTCCTCCCTCCCTTCACAATCCCCTCATCCCTTCCTTTATAGTCCCTTCCTCCCTCTTTCCTTCACAACCCCCTCCTACCTCCCCTCACAACCCCCCCTTCACCCTCCACACTCCTCCCTCCAACCCCCCCCCCCCCCATGCTTCTTTCAGCCATATATCACCATCTCCTCCCACCTTCTAAATCCATAATATTTGTGTATATGTCTGCTGCCACACGCCCTCACTCCTAATGGGATGGTCAATATTGAAACACACCGATATTATTGTTATTATCACAGTTCCTTTCCCCAGCAGTCGTGTTCATACTCAAAGATGTCTCACACACTCATATCTACTATATTTACATCTACGGCTAAAGTTAACGTTTCCTCTCTCTCTCTCTCTCTCTCTCTCTCTCTCTCTCTCTCTCTCTCTCTCTCAGCTTTATTCCCTTACGTTATACCATATGTTTCCTCCCTTGTACTTTTCACAAGGATATTAATTTTGGAACTCATAACTGTTTATCACCATCAAAAGTGATTTTATCGAAGGAGAGAATGCAAGAGTGAAAGTGAAGAAGAGAGTACAGGAGTGAAAGTGAATGGAAGTGCAGAAGTGAAAATGAAGGAGAAAATGCACGGATGAAAGTGAATGATGGAGTGCAGGAGTGAAAGTGAAGGGAAAAGAGAGTGTAGGAATGAATGTGAAACGTTAAGGAGAGAGTAAATGAGTAAATGAGTAAAGGCGAAGAAACATGTCAGGAGTGAAATTATAGATGAAGGAGAAGAAACTACAAGAGTGAAACATTAACAAACTAAATATCGAGTAAACGAGTTAAGGGGAAAGTTGTTAGAGGAGAAGATGTAAATATCAACATTAATTTCAGAGTGCATGGTGCGTGCATGGACCAGTTCATTTACCAAGAGTCCTAGATTGAGATGCAAGTAAGGAGCGTTTTACATTCCAACTCCAACTTTGGCCTCCAGTTTATTTGTTCAGTCAAGACGTGAAGTAAAAAAAGTGTCTTGTGATTAGTTGATGTAAAGAAAGTCAGAAAGGTGGAAACTGTTGACAACAGGTTGGAAAAGGCAAGAAGGTAAGGTGGAACATTTTTACTACAGGTTGGAAAGGTTGTGAGACATTCTGGTTGGCAGGGAGGGCAGGGATGGAGGAGGAGTATGCGAAGAGAGAGAGAGAGAGAGAGAGAGAGAGAGAGAGAGCTTAAACACCTAGACGGTGATTTAAGACTTTGTCTAATCTGGACTTTAACTGATCCACAGAGTTGCTGTTGACTACATCAGCAGGAAGCGCGTTCCAAGTACCGCAGATGCTGTATGTAAAGAATTTACCACACAGATCACGGTTGTATCGCTTCAGTTCTAGTTTGTAGCCATGATTCCTGGTTGTGCCCTCACTGAGTTGGAAAATGTCCCTGTAGTCTACATTGTCAAAGCCTCGTAGTATTTTAAACACTTTGATAAGCTGACCACGCAGTCTCCGGGTTTCCAAAGAGAACAGGTCGAGTTCTACCAACTGATCTTTATAGCTCTTGTGTCTAAGAGAGGGTATAAGTTTGGTTGCCCTGGCTTGCACTCGTTCCAATCTCGCGATATCCTTTCGGTAAGAAGGACTCCAAAACTGGACTGCACACTCCAGGTGCTGTCGGACAAGGGAATTGTACAGACAAAGTACTATCTCCTTGTTCCGGTATCCAAACTGTCGCTTTATGTACCCTAACATCCTTTGGGCTTTCTTCTCAGCCTCAATACACTGCTTTGAGAACTTGAGGTCGCTGGTGATAGTTACACCCAAGTCTTTCTCAGTATCAGTGCTTACGAGAGCATTGCCCTTAAGGTTATACTCTGTTCGGGGGTTTCTGTGGCCTATATGCATAACTTTGTATTTGTTCATGTTAAATGGCATTTGCCACGTGTCAGACCACTCCCCGATCTTCCTAAGATCTTCTTGTAGGCGGGTAGTATTTCCTTCTTTCGCGACATTCATACCAAGCTTAGTATCATTGGCGAATTTGGAAATCTTGGCAACCATGTCACCATCCACGTCATTAACATAGATGATAAACAGTAGTGGTCCCAGAACAGAACCTTGGGGAACACCGCTAGTAACGGGCACCCACTCTGAAGCCTGTCCATTCACTACCACCTGCCGTCTGTCACTTAGCCAGTTCTCTATCCAATTTGCCACATTTCCGTCTATGCCCAGAGCACGCACTTTCCGAAGGAGGCGGCGGTGGGGTACCTTATCAAAGGCTTTCTGAAAGTCTAAGTAGACAACATCGACCGCTTTATCCCGATCATGCTCACTGAAAACAAAATGGAAGAATTCCACAAGATTTGTGAGGCATGACCGGTGCTGCCGGAACCCATGCTGGGAATCCCTCAGTAGCAAATTTGATTCTAAGTGTGCTGTTATTTTGTCCACCATGATGCTTTCCATGAGTTTACAGACTATCGAGGTTAAACTGATGGGTCTGTAGTTTGACAGTTAGCTAGCATCTCCCTTCTTTAGATAGGAGTCACCTCTGCCTCACGCCAGTCTCTAGGAACGCATCCAGTCTGGATTACCCTGGTGAAGACCATGCACAGGTGCCGTGATACTTCACCATGCACTTCTTTCAACACTCTAGGTAAGAACCCATCCGGACCGGGGGACTTGTTTGCTTTTAATTCGATTATTTTTCTTTCGATTTCTTCTTGGGTGAAGACCATTGACTCCAACTTCTTACTGATGGAGTCCAAAGGTTCGGGAATGGGACCACTCTCCTCAGAGAACACTGAAGAGAAGTACTCATTTAAGAGGTTAGCATTTTCTGCATCAGAGTGCATCAATGCTCTATCCTCTATCCTGCGTCGGATTGGTTTACGGCCATTCACATAACTGAAAAACTCCTTGGGGTTCTCTTTGCAGAGTCTAGCCACACGGACCTCCTCAGCACGCTTAGCAGCCCTTATTTTGGACTTCACGTTTCGATTCAGTCTTCTATGACCGTCAAAGTCCCCTGATGCCTTCGCTCGACGATACGCAGTTCCCCTCTCCCTTAGTAGGTTACGGATTTCCCGATTAAACCACTTCGGTTGAATGAACTTCTGACCTGTTCCCTTCAGAGGAATAAAGCGCGACTGAAGTTCCATGAAGGAAGACAAGAATGACCTCCACAGATCATCAGCACTCTCTCCCTCCTCTAGTTCCATTTCAGCAACGCTTTCACGAAGACTTGCAAAGTTCGCTCTCCCCATGTCTAATTTTCTATGCACCGGGGTCTCGGTCTCCATATTAGGGACCTTAACTGAAAATCTTATAAGCTTGTGGTCGCTTCCGCCTATTTCTTCGTTTACAGAGAGGTCTTGAATGATGTCATCCTCGGAGGTGAGGACCAAGTCGAGTATGTTAGCACCTCTTGTTGGCTCCCTTACCCATTGGGTGAGGAATTCATCATTTACAAACTCCAAGAGTGGTGTGTTCTCGGCAGAGGGCTCTCTGGTTTCCCAGTCAACATGTGTGTTGAAGTCTCCCATAAGGATGCACACCCTGCCATCCACTAGTTCACCCAGCAACTGGTATAGGTCCCTGTCCATCTCATTGAGTTGTCCAGGGGGTCTATAAAGCAGCAGGGTTCTGTATTTTGCAGTGCCTATTTCTAGGTCAACTCCAAGGAGCTCGTGGTTCGATGTGATGTTGCAGGTCATCGATTTGATAGAGTTCTTTACATACAACAGCACACCACCACCCACTCTGTCCTCTCTATCTTTGTGGAAGAGTTGGTAGCCTGGAATCACGAATTCCCCTTCAAGATCTCTGTCTGAGGTTCTCAACCATGACTCCGTTATGGCCACCATCTCGGGTTCCTCTGTCGCAACGAGGGCCCGCAGTTCCAAAAACTTGTTTCGGATGGACCTGGCGTTGAACAATAGAACCTTCAGGGAACCCCCAACTGCAGGGCTCCCTATACTCTTCCGTTTCTCGGTTTGGTCATTGTCTTGGTAGTGCTGGGGATATCCTTCTTCAGGATCTCAGCAAATGTCTTCTCTGGGGTCACTCTAGCATAGCGACGAGGGCTCTCCTCCACGCTCGGTCGAGTGCTCCTGAGACATCGTCGACGGCGTCTTCCATTAATTTGGAAAGCACTTCTTTCCCCTTTGGTGAGAGATGTGTGCCATCCCTCTGGTAGAGGTCGTCTCTACCAAAGAGTGAAGTGTAGGGGTCCACAAAGAACACCCCCTCGGCAGTACACAAATCAGCCAGGCGCTGATTTACTGCAATGTTCTTTGACAGAGCAGTCCCTAAAGGGCCTCTTTTTTGGGAGCATGCCAACAACTACCCTTCTGCAGGTTTTTAACCCACAGTCATCTACTGCACCGAGCACATCCGAGAGGACTCCTTCGGTCATGCCTACTCTACCATTTCTCAGGTAGATGTCATTACCACTCACCATGAGTGCAATGACAGCAGATCTGGACGTTTGGATCCTCTCAGCTTCCTTTCGGAGGTCAGCATTGCCACAACCTGGCAAACAATTCACCTTCACAGAAGTGTGAAGGCGATCTGCCATTAGGGGTTGCAGCCCTCGTGCCTGGGAATCACCTACAATGTGTATATCCACAGGCCTCTCCTTGGTAGGAGCACGAGATGCCTTGTGAGGAACCCGAGAGTGTTTTGAATTCCTGCCGGGCTCGTCACTTCCTCCGTTGCTTCTTCTTCGTCTTCTTTTCCTTCTTCATTTTCTTTTCCTTCTTATTTGATTCCTTACTTTCCTCTAATCCCTCCTCAACTGTCTTCTTGGGTTTTTCTCCCTTCTCCATATTCCCCTCCTCTTTTCCATCACACTTTTCTGCAGTCTCTTTTCCCTCTTCATTGTTGTTGTTCTTCTTCTTGTTGTTCTTCTTGTTGTTCTTCTTCTTGTTCTTCTTCATCTTGTTCTTTACCGCCGTGGTGGAGCTCTCCAGTGAAGAAGCTCCTTGGACTGCCTTGTCTCTCACATGGCAGTCACACCTCTGTGAGTCCATTCGGAGAACTTCCTCCTTTAGGGAGTTGTTCTCCTTCGTAAGCAGTGAGATGTGCTTCATCAACCTCTCCTTGAGTTTGCAAAAGTCGCAGACACTCGAGGAGTCTAGGTCGCTCGCACTCCTCCCGCTGAAGTCCTCACACCAGCGGTACACCTTGCATGTAGTACATGTAAATTTTCTTGCTGATGGACCAGTCATCTTTCTCTAATTCAATTTAAGACCAATAATACAAAAGAAAAGGTAGTGTGATTTGGTCTCGCATAAGTCTCATCCGCCTACTTCCAGAAGGTTTTAGGTCGTTCGGCCAACAGAAACCCTTATGAGCCAAGCACACCAACCCTAAGGTCTCCCCTGGGCCGGACGGCCCTAATCGTGCCGCAGCTCCCAACTGAGCAGCACAAGAGTCCTAAGTAAATGGGACTTTGATTTTTCGACAGGGGTGCTTGAAGTGTAACCGT
>JAWQEG010002177.1:0-42500 GCA_033782935.1 Petrolisthes cinctipes | reverse complement strand
ACGACGTACCAACTCGATCCCAGACGTAATAAAAAAACCCTCACTCATGTCCTTTACTAATGTTATCAACGAGGGTGCTTTGATGCTCTTGATTGCTGACTGAAGTTTTATATGGAGGAAATTACTGCTTCCTCCAACACCACTGAGAGCATTCAAACCAT
Source organism: Petrolisthes cinctipes (assembly GCA_033782935.1). Lineage (NCBI taxonomy): Eukaryota > Metazoa > Arthropoda > Malacostraca > Decapoda > Porcellanidae > Petrolisthes > Petrolisthes cinctipes. The sequence continues at coordinate 42,339 of JAWQEG010002177.1, read as the reverse complement.
TAGATTACAAGTCACGTTGAATTTAGGATAGTCATTAATTAAGGAGGTTGTACAGTGTTGGTGATAAATCTGGACATCTGATTCCTCCAAACTATTCCAGCCAAACAACAGACCACCATTATATTATTAAGTTTCCTGGCATACTGTGGAGGAACCAAGGCATTCTAATGTACCAAAAGTATACTAGCCACTTAACCTACAATATATGTTTAGAACCACATGCACGGTTGTGGACAAAAGTTCTTTTCCATCTGCTCATTTCTCAACTCGTATAATATTGGACACATTTTGCAGCCACCACAAAAATACTCACAGCTTCAAAATCTGTCCGATTTCATTGTTTATGAATGTGTAGATTAAAGGCCGCCAATGAGTGTCAGTCAATGGGACAGTGTGAAGCACACACTAGACTGTATGAAACACAACTATAGCACACATCACAAAGATGATGAGTGGCCCAGAGACCTCTCCACCCACGTGAGACCCGAGTCAGCTTCGGCTATGGCTGCGTAAGCAGGAAGACCTGTGACAGACGACTCAAACCCCCACCCCCTGCTCAGCCGCACATTCTACCATTGTGCTAGCCAGAGGCTAGGTGGAAAGGAACTTTTGTCTGAAACCGTACATCTTCCGAATCTATGACTGCAGGTGAGACATTGGTTGGACTCAGCAGACGACAACACTGACAGTGACGAATAACTAAACTTGCATCAAAGTGGACGGAAAATATTGACGGAATAATCTTGAAAAAGATGCAGTGGCTTACAATAAAAACCTACCGAAATATACGCTAAGGAAGAAAAGGATGAATGATTAACCTTTGATATGAAAAAAAATCTGAAAAAAAAATTATATTATGTAGTCAGCAAAAATTAGTGCAATTCATTAATTAGTAATACACTTTGGGTACATTAGAGCTCCTTGAGTCCTCCAAAGTATCCCAAGACACAGAGCCAGATTAACAAAAATAACGGTGACCTGTTGCCTGGAAGATTTTGGTATAATTATAAGAATATGTAACAACGATGTTAAATAGTAATGTATCTGATTCTTCAATTACTAATAATAGTATGAAAATCATTTGGAATAAAAAAGGAAACTTGATAAAGTGGCGGAAATAACATTATTTGGATTAATAGCTGAGAATAAAAGTCATACGATAAAAGAAACAGTAGTCAGACATTAACATTAAAGCATTAATAGCGACCAAGACAACAACAATAACAGCATAAACATAGACAACAACAACAACATACATCACCATAACCAACAACAACGCCATCACCATCACCACCATCACCAGAACAACAACAACAAGAAATCCATCACCACCACCGCTAACAACAACATAATACCATCACCATCACTTCAACCACAATACCATCACCATCACTTCAACCACAATACCATCATCAGAACAACAACAACAACAAAGCCACACCACCACCACCACAACAACAACAAAGCCATCACCAACATCACCAGAACAACAACAACAAACCAATCACCACCACCACTAACAACAACAACAACAACAACAACAACAACAACAACGTCCTGAATACCCTAGCAGTGAGGTGGACGGAAACTGGCACATGTCGGCAGTAGAGTGGCGGCAAAAGCAAACCCATAACACACACACACACACACGAGTCAGGGAATATCGAATTGGTTGATGCATGTTTTCCCTCACTCTTACAACACTGGGGTTTATGAGAACACACCCACACACACACACACACACACACACACGGGGCAGCGTGAAGGGAGAGTGGGAGGCGAGTGACAGGACAGGGCTGAATGCAAACAAACTGTAATAAGAGAGAGAGAGAGAGAGAGAGCAACACACATACACACACACACACACACACTGAGCAAAGAATCCCCCTCAAATAGCAATGATGAACGAGTTTTATACCTGAGTTTAGTGCATTACAACTCCTGAAAGAGAGCAAAGTTTATGGTGAGTAGGTGTAGGCTGACTAGTGGTAACAGTGAAGTGGAGTGATGGGGGGGAAATTGGTGAAGTGGAGAGCTGAAGTGTAGCATGGAGTAACTATTGTGAAGTGTAGTGTTGGAGAAGTAATAGCAGTGAAATGTAGTGATGGGGTAAAATGATTGAAGTGTAGTGCTGAAGAAGACATTAGTAATAGTAGTGACATGTAGTGATGGGGTAGAATTATTGAAGTGTAGTGTGGAGTATCTAGTGTGAAGTGTAGAGCTGAAAAAGTAGAAATAGTGAAGTGTAGTGATGGGGTAGTGTCATGATGATGTGTAATGCTGAGATTAATAATTGTGAAGTGTCATCCTGAAGTACTTGAGTAACAATAGTAAAGTGTAGTGCTGAGGAAAATAACAGTGAAGTGTAAAGTAGTACTGGAAGTAGTAATGTACTGCCATTGTTGTTATTGTTATTGTTGTTGTTGTTATTGTTGTTGTTGTTATTGTTGTTGATGATATTGTTGTTGTTATCTATAATGAAAAAAGTGAAGTCTGAAGACAAGTAACCATCTTAATTAAGGACCCTTTGATCGTGTTTGAGAAATGGAGGCTTCTGATTCCTCCTGACTATTAATACCACGAAACAAGCTCCTTCCATATATAGATGGTGTTTCGTTGCAATATTTGAAGGACTCTTCTACCTCCAATTTTCTGACTACATCATAATGTCCCTTAAGGCTGAGAACCTCTATTGGTAAACTGGAAAGATATTGATTCCTCCAAACTGTGCCAAGGAAACAAATCACCATGCAATGTTATTAATAAGGGATCTGTTTTGTGATACAAATTGGAGGCTTCACTGGCCCTTCAATATACCAGTAAGAGGTTCTCCCCTTAATATCCATTGATGCAGGTTAGAATATACTCATTTGTTTCAGTTTTATACATACTTTAAGCGAAATGTAATGTACAGTAATGTACAGTCAGGAGCCATAATAAGTATCCAGGTGTGTTTGGAATAGCCTCATGATGATGGAGTATTAAACGAACTCCAACAAGTATGTATGTATGAGACAAGATAATATTTCACCCAGGGATCACACATATGTAGTGATGGTGTGTAATATGTGTAGTGGTGACAGGCAGTGATCAAAGTTGGTAATATCATGGTAGTGATGAGGGTTCGTGGTAGGTTGGTTGAGGTGATAATGTTGGTGAGATGATGACAGTAACGATTGTGAAATAATATGAGTAGTGGTAACCTTGATAATGGTAGAGTGTGTAGTAGTAAGGTAATGATGATGATGGTAGTAGTAAGGTGATATTGGTGATAGTCATGTGTGTGCATTAGTAAGGTGTTGGTGGTGGTGGTGGTGGTGAGAAATGTGTAGTAAGTAGTAAGGTGATGATGGTGGTGGTGATAGTGAAGAATGTGTGGTAGTAAGGTAGTGGTGGTGGTAATGAGGAATGTGTAGTAGTAAGGTGATGATGGTAGTGGTGGTGATAGTGAGGAATAGTAAAGTAATGATGGTGGTGGTAGTGAGGAGCTTGGAATAGTAAAGAATAATAAAGAGTAGTAAAGGAGTAGTAAAATAATGGTGGGGGTGAGGTGCCTGGAATAGTAAGGTGGTGATGGTGGTGGTGGTGAGACGTGTGTAGTAGTAAGGGAATAGTAAAGTAATGATGGTGGTGGTAGTGAGGAGCTTGGAATAGTAAGGAATAATAAAGAGTAGTAAAGGAGTAGTAAGATAATGGTGGTGGTGAGGTGCCTGGAATAGTAAGGTGGTGGTGGTGGTGGTGGTGAGACGTGTGTAGTAGTAAGGGAACAGTAAAGTAATGGTACTGGTGGTGGTGGTGAGACGTGTGTAGTAGTAAGGGAATAGTAAAGTAATGGTGGTGGTGGTGGTGGTGGTGAGAAGTTTGGAGTAGTGTTGTGATGGCAGTGGTCGAGGCAGGGAGTATCAGTGAAGTCCCACAAAATTGAAAATGAAATTCTGTTGGCTCTTGTTGAGGTGGTGGTGGTTGTGGTGGTGGTGGTGATGGTAATGGTAATAATGGTGATGGTGGTGGTGGTGGTGGTGGTGGTGGTGGTGGTGGTAGTGGTAGTGGTGGTGAGTGACGGGGCCTGAGGAGAATCTGATGGACCTGAGGCAACGCATTCTTGGAAAACATAACTGTAAAATCAAAATGAAATCATAAACTAGAATACAGGAAACATTGTATGAACATTTCCTATTGATAAATAAACTAGAGAAATGAACTATTTATATATATATAATAGAAAGTATCTTACAAACCACTATTGCTTTTCTAGATAAATACAGTATTATTACATATCGCACGAAAACTATATGAAGTATGAAGTAGATAGCACACTTGATGGGATTAGACATCTATCGGTATATACAATATATTAGAGCGAATTATATTCCTTCAAACGCAAAGCGTCTTGGCATCTCGAATGAAATTGGCTATGATTTTGGCCCACTCTTACTCTGACTACACAGAAGAGAACGACAAGCGGCCTCATAGCCTTTTGTCCTCATAATTCTCGATATAGAAACGAAAAAATATAGGTTTGTTAGTGTCTTCACATAAAATTCTGGCAAAGGAGTTTAAAGGGGGTAATATACTTTTGGTACGTTAAATTGTCTCGATTCCTCCAAAGTTTGCCAGGAAACAGGACCAGGTGAACACAAATAATAGTGTTTTTATTGCTTTAAATAATATGGAGGAATCATTGACTCAAGAAATACCAACACTGAACCTCCCCCTTAAACGGCGGTGAATATGTCATTGGTTGGTACTATGATGTTGGTAATGATCACTATGTTTGTAACAAGTCCATCATGTTGATAATGTCCATCACCTTGACCGTGGACAAGGTCTATTGTAACCAAGGTGACATCCAAGTATAAAACTTCATTTTATGTTGTATTGTTATTGGATGACAAACAATTATTTTCATTTTCAATATTGGGACACCATTTTCCTTAATTGTTGCTTCAGCAGTAAAGCTTAAAATTTCACACTGGGCGCAGCTTTAATTAAAGCTTGTATTATATATAATTAATAATTAGTTAGGAGACAGAAAACAGAGGGAAATGAAAAAGAACAAATAACGTTTAATGTTGTTGTTGTTATAGTTCCCCAGACTGTCTGTCCCAGCAGTCTCGAATCTGGTGACAGAAGCCGCGCAGATGCTCGGACCCCCAAAAGGGAATCAGGGAGATAGTGAGATCTGTTTTCGTCGAAGGCAACAGAAGAGAGGACAACTGGCTCACGGTCATATACCCCGAGCCAACGAACCCATAACCTCCCTTGTTGTGCCACTCAATGGTAGCCCCGAGCCAATGAACCCATCAACAGTTGCCTCACCTGTTGTGCCACTCAATGGTAGCCCCGAGCCAATGAACCCATCAACAGTTGCCTTACCTGTTGTGCCACCCAATGGTAGCCACGAGCCAATGAACCCATCAACAGTTGCCTCCCCTGTAGTGCCACCCAATCGGGCGATCTCGCCATCTACCCAGAAGGAATGAGAAGTTGTAAGAGAGACGGATAGAACAGGCCAGGGTGTGGTAGAGGATGTCAAATTCCTCATTTCTGGATAGAACCAGCCCTCATCAGGAAGAAAGAATAGGAAGAGAGGCATAAGCCAAGGCCCGTATGGAAGGGAGAGGAGAAAGTTGGAGGAAGATCAGGCTTGGGACTATGACTTCAACTCTAAACCTCCTCTCGGGGATGCCGTTGGTCCACCACAAAGGTGGATTCATCCGCCTTGGGAACAGCATTTCCTCTGAACCAGGACAACCCAGTGCCCCAAACATTCCCAACTCATACGCCTCACCCAAATTGCACGAAAGACATTGCACATAGGTGAACCGGTGGCACAGGAATGTTATGATGAGATATACCGCCCAAAGCGGTGGCAACGTTTAATGGTAACAGAAGTACAGTGGGCTTCAGTTGTATGTGAGCCAGATTCGAAGCCTTCCCTCTAGTAGTATAGCCCTATTATTTGCCCTTCCCTCTAATAGATATTTCTTTTACTGTAAATTGACCAAGACAATTGATTACAATGATGTCTAACATATGGGGTTCATCAATTAACTAAAATTAACGTTGTGCAGCGAGAGGATTGATGGGGTAATGCAGTGTTGGTAAATCTGGAGCTACAGATTCCTCCAAACTATTCCAAGCAACTGGACACAATATTTTGTTATTTGGTCCTGTTTCCTGGTGTATTTTGAAAGAATCAAGTCACTCTAATGTTATAAAAATAGACAGACGACAAAATTACTTCAATAAACAAGAAGATTAAACACAAGTCCCACAACTCATTTCATCCCGGTGACAACTTAGAGCAGGTATCTGTCGTCCCTTTGAGCCTCCACAATCACCATCACCACCACCACCACCATCACCATCACCATCACTATCACCATCACCAATGTTACACGCGCCACAATTTGGTGTTGACACATTGAAGGTCAAGTCCTGAACCTTGTTAACTCCATCAAACGTCCTAAAGCATTGTGCAGGAAGGAGACAACCCTGCTGATATAATAGTTAATTAATGATTATATTGACACTCATAAATCGTAGTTTATATATTTTCGTATATAAATGTTATAATATGTTAAGGTTTTGGTGCCCATTTATATATATATATATATATATATATATATATATATATATATATATATATATATATATATATATATATATATAATGTCGAGTCATATTCGGTATATATTTATTTATTTCACCCTAATCTTTACCCAACACAGACACTTGTTATCATTCCTTCTCTTGCTCTCTACCGTAGATCGCCTTCCTTGGCGTATAAAGATTATATTGTCTGCCCAACATATTATGTTGTGATAATTGGTGATAACCTTTGAGATATCTTGCTTATAATAAGACAGACAGACAGACAAACGAAGGCGATAACATAACCGTAAACACCTTGGAATTAATTAGAATGTGTTCCTGTATAATTAAAACAATGTCACCATCATATAGTATTTTAAGTCTCTCTCTCTCTCTCTCTCTCTCTCTCTCTCTCTCTCTCTCTCTCTCTCTCTCTCTCTCTCTCTCTCTCTCTCAACACACACAACCCTCCCTTACAACTAGACTAATCCACACACCCTATTCAGTACAGCCCTTCCTACCCTCATTACCACACCATCATCCAATTGGTTCTCTCTGTACCCAACCATATAATGTGTCCTTCCCACCAGCCATCCATCCAGCCCGCCCAGACATTCTCCCTCTGCCGTCACCCAGTCCACCCAGACATTCTGCCTCTGCCGTCACCCAGCCCGCCCAGACATTCTCCCTCTGCCGTCACCCAGTCCACCCAGACATTCTCCCTCTGCCGTCACCCAGCCCACCCTGACATTCTCCCTCTGCCGTCACCCAGCCCACCCTGACATTCTGCCTCTGCCGTCACCCAGTCCACTCAGACATTCTCCCTCTGCCGCCACCCAGCCCACCCAGACATTCTCCCTCTGCCGTCACCCAGTCCACCCAGACACTCTCCCTCTGTCGTCACCCAGCCCACCCAGACATTCTGCCTCTGCCGTCACCCAGTCCACCTAGACACTCTCCCTCTGTCGTCACCCAGCCCACCCTGACATTCTGCCTCTGCCGTCACCCAGCCCACCCTGACATTCTGCCTCTGCCGTCACCCAGTCCACTCAGACACTCTCCCTCTGTCGTCACCCAGCCCACCCTGACATTCTGCCTCTCCCGTCACCCAGCCCACCCAGACATTCTCCCTCTGCCGTCACCCAGTCCACCCAGACATTCTCCCTCTGCCGTCACCCAGCCCACCCAGACATTCTCCCTCTGCCGTCACCCAGCCCATCCTGACATTCTCCCTCTGCCGTCACCCAGCCCACCCTGACATTCTCCCTCTGCCGTCACCCAGCCCAACCTGACATTCTCCCTATACCGTTGCCATACTTTCGTTCTTTATACCAGCTCGTCTCAGCCTTGGCAAAAAATGAAAACTAGAATAAAAATATTGATGATATTAAAATAGATTAATAAATAGATAAATAAATAGTAATGATGATAATGAAAATATGAAACTTGTGTTGTAGCGATAAAACTATTCATAATATAGTTTTTAAAATAGTCTAATTGTCTGTCTCAGCTTATTGTCCTAATAGTAAGAAACTTTGAAAAACTAACTTATCCTAACCTAACCTAACATAGCCTTACCTAACCTAACCTAACCTAACCTAACCTAACCTAACCTAACATAACATAACCATACCTTACCTGTCTTAACATAATTTAACCTAACTTTACCTAACTTAGTCAGTTTGATATGATGTACTTTGGTATTATCATCGACGTCGTTATCGTTATTATCGTTTTCATCGTTTTTTGTTATATTTTCGTTATCGTCATTATCATCTTCATTTTTTGGTTTCGTTATCATCATCAACAGGATTACCATTATTATTATCATCACAACCATCGTCATCATAATAATGGTTAGATTTTTTAAACCTTTGATGTAATATTTCCTGTAAATCAATAATATAGTTATATTTTTCCAGGCTTTGGGCAGAGAACGGGATTGCAAGTATTTTGCATAAAGTTGTGAATTTCTTTAGTTTGAAATCAACTGTTTCTTTGAATAAAGTAGTTGCCTGCTACTTGTTGCCCTCCTGCTCTGTAAATAGTGGCTTTGTTCTATAAAAAAGATATACAGTATATTTTATAATCCTTCACCTCCTCTTCTGCTTTGTTAAATAGGCCTATGAGTAGATTTGCCCCATGGATAGTAAACAAACAATCAAAACACCACACAAATAATATTAAAGAAAATACAATAAGCAAGAGAAAATATTTCCTGAGCGTAAACTTGAAATGAGAAAGAAAAAACCTAAATTGTGAAAATGATATCAAAGCCCAAGTAAACAATATCTGGGAGAGAATCTGAGGATGAAAGAAGACCCCCCCCCCCCCCATGGCCTGGAAGATCCTGTAAGACGAGGGATAGAAAGGTGGGACAGCAAGCACGATAGATATAAAAGGATAGAATGGTTCAGGGAGAAGGCAATAAGAGAAATGAGACAGAATAGAAAAGGAGAGGGCGAAGGCAATCACGAAGGAAATAGGAGGACAGGTGGAACAACAAGCACGAAGATAATAGAAGGAAAGGAGTGAGAGGGAGAAGGCGTTAGAGTGGTGGGATAGCAAGCCCAAGGAACGAGAAGGAAAGGAGGGACAGTTATAAGGGATTGGCTAAGGTCCGAAGGGTATCTGGGAGAGAGAAAACAATAAGACAAAGAAGAAACTATTTTATTATTATCTGGAATCAACGTTGGCTTAGTTGTGATCTGAACTGTCTCAACAATGACTCCCCCTGATCCCCCCTAACCCCATGTTTGTTGACTCTGGCTTATATTCTCGTCTTGAGAGGGTACATATACTGTCGGTACATTAGAGCGCCTTGATTCCTCCAAAGTATGCCATGAAACAGGACCATATTAACATCATATGGAATTCATCTATTTTTGGCGAAATGAAAGGCGACTTAATCCCTCCAAACTATATCAGAAAACAGACTGTCTCAGGATAAGAGTAGGGGATCTGTTGTGTTGCATTGTTTGGAGGAATCAGTAACCCTCGAACTCACCCATAATATAATGACCCCTTAACATCTTTACTTTATATATATTGTCCGATTGATTCATCAGTGCCTTGGTTTGGAAACAAGGTTGGATCATATTGAATTCCAAGAGTGAAAATTATAGACGAAAGTTTGAGAGACTTTAATTTTATTTTAACATATGTACTCCAAAAGAAGAAGAATCATGAACCAAATTATGTATCCAGGTGTTGGTGTTGAAGTTTGTATTCATGTGAGCTCGTTTAATACTCCATCATCAGGCTAGTCTAAACACACCTGGATAATTATTATGGCTCCTGACTGTACAGACGAAATAAAAAAATAAACCTATGGATGTAATGTTCGTGTGAAACCTCAGACGATGGATACTAAAAACAGTTTGTATATTCCCGGGGCATCATGAGCTGTGTCCAACATTTACAGAACCATTGCATTAATTAAACCCTTCCTATTGCTCCATAATTTGTTCATGGTGTGTACAGCCACCATCAAAATCCTACAACACTTTCCTTCCATCTTAGTAAATACTGTATTCTGGTAATAAAGAACAACACATGTATGATTTTGCAGCACCTCATAATAATAATACTGTATATTGAGGGGGATGAGTTGACATAGGATGTTGTATGATTATATTTAGATATGATACTGATTTATTTGCACGATGGAAGGAAAAATTTTCTGGATATTTGATTGTGGCTGTACCTTCAATTTATTCCATGTTATTATAATTATGGCATCGGAGTATATATGAATAGATTCTCAACACACCAATTAATTATTCGAATAGGTCTGAAATAAATGCGAAGGGCGGGATTATTTCTAAAATTGTGTCTCTGGCATTGACTGTCCCCTCTCACTAACTGGTCCCCTCTCACTGATCCCCTCTCACTGGTGCCCGCCTCTCTTCACGTTCACTTCACCAGACCACCCAATTACCGTAAATAGCCCTGACCACCTCCCCCTCCCTCTCCCCAATCTCTCCCTTCCCTACCACTCCTCCCTTCCTTCCTCCCTCCCTCCTTGATAACCTCCCCTTCCATCCCTCCTCCCACAACCCCTCCCCTCAACATCCTTCCTAACCACTCCCACCTCCTCCCCTTTTCTCCCATCCTCCCAGCCCTCATACCCTCCCCACCTCTCCTCCTCCTAGGCCACCTCCCCTCCCCTCCTCCTCCCCTGCCATAATGGGATGGTTTTAACAAGCTCCACCACCATCACCATCACACCCAGAAAAAGGTGTATTGAGGGGAGCGTGGTGGTGCGTGTCAGCTCACTAACTCGGATATCTGTAATGCAATACTTTATGGGTTTTGGTGGACCTGAGCCAGTCCAGTTTCTCTCTTCATCTATCTCTCTCCTTTCATTTTTATCCTTCGTGCTTGCTGTTCCTCCTCTCTGTCTCCTCCTTTATTGTCCAAAAGCTTTCTAGACAGGTACCGTCTTCTTTTTAATACTATAGTTAAAGAATAATATCATATGAGACACCATTATTGACCACGTTTGTCTACATAATGTTACTTACTATTAATGAATCAGGTATTACCAATATAATAAATAATGTCACTGATAGTTTTATCGTCCAGTAAATCTTAGTGTTGTCTGTTTGTAACGACGGTCAGAGCTACCTTTATTTCACCCTTAATATCAATAATAAACTACCCAATTAGGCCTGCATTAACCCTGAAAAGCTAATCAACCTGGTAATTACTTATCATTATGCCAATTCCAATCTTGCTAGTGATAAGACTAAAATTAACAATGTTATAATTAATTCTCTCTGGGTAAAGATAAATTCTTATTCCAGTTTGTCACTCCAGTGTAGTGCAATTCTTCTCAGTTTGAAGGATTCACAGCATCATTAATTCACAGAACCGGTTGACGAAAATGTGGCGTTTATCATTTTGTACTTTAGTGAGGAAGGCCATCAAGGGATTAGGCTTTACTGAGCATAATCCATATTCAAAGTGTTGGCTCTTTGGTAGCATCATACATGAAGGAATATTTTTATATTATATTTATTTCTCTATTTATTTTTATTACTTTTATTTTTGTTGTGTGGGAAGGAGAAGGTCTGGGTTTTTTATGCTTGATCTGGAGTACTGAATGTAAGTTCATGTAGTAATATTCACAATAACCAAACCTCTCCTCAGTACAATGATAACACATGGCCTTGTCATACTAAATACTACCGGTATCTCTTTCAGTAGTTGTACATATTGGTGTGTAATGCAAGTGGTACGAGAGTTACCAGTACTTTGATACTAAAATCTTACGAAGTAATAAGTGTTGGTGTGATCTTAATTCTAATAAGTATAAATGTTCAAGTAAATAAGAAACATATATAATAAGAGAGTTCAAGTGAAGGGAAGAGGAATTGACCAACAATAATCCCCATGATATAAAGTCCTTTTCTAAAAGTTTGAAATATATTGAATTATTATAATTATTTCATTATGACAACCCAATTTCATACTTGTAACTTAAGTTGATATTTAAAGGGCTGTTATACCAATGTCACAAAATTTCTCCTTACCAACTTAAATCAGTGTGTGTGGAATGATTTCGTGGTTGTGGCCCTACAGTGAAATAAAAGATTGTGTGTGGGTGGGTGTTTTTTTTTTGTGTGTGTGTATGTGTATGTGTGTTTGTTATACTATATGTGCATTGATAGTTAGGAAGACTGTATATATATTCAAGAGTATGAAGATAGAATAGCTCTACTCTACACATATCTAACAACGGTAACTTTTTATCACAAATCTATATGTACAGTTTAAAGTTTCTGAAGTGGCGAAATTTGTTGTCAACACCGAAATAACACGATTAAATGTTTTGATGGAGAGAAACTTAATTAAAAGGAAAAATACACGAGTGTTTGTTTACCTTCTCCAGTTGTTGCCTCCCCAGTATCCCTGCTTGTCGTAAATGGCCACTAAAAGGGGCTTTGACTTCTCCAACTGTCCCTTATTTTTTTTTCTGTTACCTTCTGTGCTTACTGCTCCACCTCTCAATCACCTTCCTCAGCCGCAATATAACCTCGCTGTTGTGGCGCCTAATATCAACCAATCATTTAACCCATTGCCTGCTTTTATCCTGATGATTAACTATTTATCAGAAAATTACTTAGACAATTAATCATCCAATCTTTTTCATATGTTATATAATATATGTTATTTACAATATACTTGTTATAGTGTTCTTTGGTAGTTGTAATGAGGTTAAGTTGGCATCATCCTTTTAAGAACTTAATATATATTTTACTTTGTTTATGTATTTAAAAATAGTATGTTTAGAATAAAGCTTCCATTATCCTTATCTTATATATTTCTTTTCTTTTCAGGTAAGTGTCTCGTGACTACTGGTTGGCCATGTTAATACTTAAAGGTATTTGTAAGTATTCCAAAATTATTTTTAATACATTATTTCAACCCTTTAAAGAAAGAAGTATTTCAGGGGTTGACGAATTCAGAAAATACTTTTAGAAAATTTAGTTCTTTACAAACTCAATTATATCTTACAATCTCCTTTGATATGGAAAGTCAGTGATTATGTCTTTGCAAGAGTTAAATATGAGTAGTATTAATTTCGTAGTATTGCTATTATAAGTCATAGTAAAAGGTTTTCAATAGTTGTCTGAGAGGTGAACGTATTACAACAGTGAGAGAAACAATATGCTTTGTGTGATGGAGTGAACAATACAGAGTTTAGATTTTAATCAACTCTCATATTGGTAGACGGAAAAGTTTGATACAATGCGGGAGTTTGATTAAATTCATCGTGTCACACAAGTATAATTCCACCAGCACAGAGCTTAAAGAAATATTGGTATATGGAAGCAATGATGAATGTATATTATATTTATGAAAGTTCTGATCCAATTTACTTCAGTAAAGTTTGCATGGAAAATATTGAGTACACACTAATGATAACTATACCAACTTCATTGATATTAAAATGAACAAAACAAATTTATTTTTGGTAGCATTGTTAGAAACTGTCTTACGAAAGATGTTATTGATCAAACTTTTTTTATTGTTTCGATTCCATTGATGAAAAAGTGTAGGAATATTTGTAATTGATGTAAAGGAAAATAAGTATATAATGTATTAATAATCCCTAACTGGATTATGAATATATGTTTAATATTGTATATAAAGTAAAACTGTATTATGTTGATAATTATCGTAACCCTCATAAACAAATGGCCTTAGTCATTTTTCGTCTATTTCTGAACTTTGACCTACAGTAAATCACATCTTATGATATTATCATTAACATCTATATAATATAAGTAAACAAAATTACTTAGGCAGTTGTTCTTATAGGAATATACTTTTGGTACATTAGAGCGTCTAGATTACTCCATATTATCCCAGGAAACAAGAACAGATGATCAAAAATATCAATGGCCCGTTGTTTGGAATAGTTTGGAGGAATCAGTTGCTCCAGATTTACCAACTCTGTACTAACCCTTTAATAACACCTGTTTTAATATGGAATAATATTACCTCAGGATGGAAGGTCAATTAGTACGAGTAAATAAAAGACAGGGTACAAATATAGATTTACTATACATCTACACTATACACGTATATTATACACTATACACGTATATTATTCACTATACACGTACACTCGTGATACGTAGTCTCTGACCAGAGACGAATGGCAGGCACCATACACACCCTGCATGATTTGAAGCTTTCTGCTCCTCACACCCTGGTCAGAAATTATGTATCAAAAGTGTACATTATACACGTACACTATACACGTACATTATACACGTACACTACACTATACACGTACATTATACACGTACACTACACTATACACGTACACTACGGTACATTATACACTATACACACACGCTATATTATATTGTAGTTCGTGTCATCAAAGTGTTTACATTTTCTCTCCATCCTTTACCATATTTATCTTTCCGCCTCGATCACTTCTCTCTCCTCTCACTGGACGCCTTTCATCTCTCTCTTCTCTCTAAGGGGTTGGGTAGTACAGTGTTGGTAATAAATATGGAGCAACTGATTCCCTCAAACTATTCCAAGCAACAGACCACCATTATATATGTTCATCCGGCCTTGTTTCCTGGTATACATTGGAGGAATCAAGGTGCTCCAGTGTATCAAAAGTGTATTATTACCCCATATTAATCTGTCCAAGGATCCCCATAGACTGTCTCATTGTATGGGAAGATGAAGCATGTATTGGTGGGAGGTGTGGGGATCGTGTGGAGGGTGTGGGGGTCGTGTGGGTCGTGTGGAGGGTGTGGGGGTCGTGTGGAGGGTGTGGGGGTCGTGTGGAGGGTGTGGGGGTCGTGTGGAGGGTGTGGGGGTCGTGTGGGTCGTGTGGAGGGTGTGGGGATCGTGTGTAGGGTGTGGGGGTCGTGTGGAGGGTGTGGGGATCGTGTGGAGGGTGTGGGGGTCGTGTGGAGGGTGTGGGGGTCGTGTGGGTCGTGTGGAGGGTGTGGGGATCGTGTGGAGGGTGTGGGGGTCGTGTGGAGGGTGTGGGGGTCGTGTGGGGGTCGTGTGGAGGGTGTGAGGGTCGTGTGGAGGGTGTGGGGGTCGTGTGAAGGGAGTGGGGGTCGTGTGGAGAGTGTGAGGGTCGTGTGGAGGGTGTGGGGGTCGTGTGGAGGGTGTGGGGGTCGTGTGAAGGGTGTGGGGATCGTGTGAAGGGTGTGAGGGTCATGTGAAGGGTGTGGGGGTCGTGTGGAGGGTGTGGGGGTAGGTGGGAGAAAGATGTGGGAGGGGGTGCTGATGGTGTAATGGTTAGCACACTCGCAAGCGAGAGATCCCAGGTTCGATCCCCAGGTCAGTGGAATTGTTGGATAATTTTCCCAGCCCCCTATGTCCCTGTTCACCTCGCAGTAAGTAGGTACCCGGCTGTAAGAGCAAAGATAGCAACCATGTAGGCTGGGGGAAGATGTGTGGATGTAATTAGACTTGGCTGCCTTAATGACCAACACCGTGAGTCGATAGGCATAAAGCCATAAATCTTCTTAGATGTGGGAGTGAGAGAGTGTGGATAAGGGTGGTAGAGGATGGTGGGTGGTGGGGAGGTGGGGGAATGATGGAGGAGTGGGGTGGTGTGGAAGGAGGTGTGGGTTGTGTGGAGAGAGGTAGGGAGGTGGGCAGCTGTATGGAAAAGGTGGGAATCGTTTGGGACGTGGGGTTGTGTGTGTGAGGGGGAAAAGTGGGAGAAAGATGGGAGAGATGATGGGGTCGTGTAGAGGGAGGTAGGGAGGCATGGAAGGAGGTTGTGGTACTATGGAGGGTGAGGAGGAAGTGGGAGAAACAGGGGGAGGGGGAAGGTTGGAGGTATGGAAGGTTGGGGTCCTATGGAGGGGGAGGGGGAAGTGGTAAAAACATGAGGGAGTGGGGATTGTGTGAGGGAGGATAGGGGTCGTATGGAAGAGGTGAGGGTCGTGTGGTAAAATTGTGGGTGGTGTGGGGGAGGTGGGGTTGAGGTTGTAAGGAAAAGTTGGAGGTCATGTGAGGAAGAAGGAGGTCGTGAGAAAAAGGTGGAGTCGTGTGGGGGGGACGAGGTAGGGTCGTATGGAAGTGATAGGGTCGTGTATGGAAGGTTGGGATGGTATAGAAAGAGGGTATGGTGTAGGGGGGAGGAGGGGGTGGTATGGAAAGAGGGTACCGGTATAGTATAGAGGGATATATTAATTTACTGGATGGGACAGAATCACTTTATCTTTACTCAGTCTCCACCGCTCACCATAAAAGAGGACATTTATCTGACCACCACACCATTATATTCCAGCGTTTGGGATTTAAGAGGATAGTATACTTTGGGTACATTTTAGTGTCTTGATTCCTCCAAGGTATGCCAGGAAACAGGATCAGATGAACAAAAATAATGGTGGGCTGTTGCTTGGAATAGTTTGTAGGAATTAATCAGTTATTATATTATATATTATTATATATTATTAAAAGTTTCTTCTTCCGGCAACCACCTGTTCATTTACCTACAAAGCAATGCGCAATAATTATGAGCAATAATTAACACACTAATACTCACAAGCAAAAGAATAAACACAGCCTTACATGTAAACATTACAAACACACAATAGGATAAATACATATACATACATACTGTAACATAACACACATAATAAAATACACTTAACAATGCATACATAACATACACTTTATGAAAATAATACATAATACTTAGTAAAATATATATTCTTAAAAAAATTAATTTTCCCTTGCACCACCAGTTTATTGAGCCACAAAGGTTCTACAACCTGTGTGAGTGTTTTGATGTTGGTGCAGCCAAACAGAAGCCACACACATCAATCAATGAAACCAATAAAGTAGGTGAAAAAATCCATTGAAGTGACGCCTTTATGTATTACATAAGACACATGTTGACGTTCAGAAGGCGAGGGAATATTATTATGAAAGTTTATTAAATTAAATTAAGATGGAGTAAACACTATTATCTTTAAATAATTTTGTTTTTAACGAAAAATCACTATATATATATATATATATATATATATATATATATATATATATATATATATATATATATATATATATATATATATATATATATATATATATATATATATATATATATATATATATATATATATATATATATATATATATATATATATATATATATATATATCAGGTAGAATTCAAGGTAAAAGTGATTTACGTCCTACCAATTAATTCCAATATTTTTAAAATTTTTGAATAAAGGTAAGGGAAAAGGAAGGTAATTCTTATCATTCCAAACAAGACAAGGAGACAACTGAGAAGACATTAGATGGTTTCGTAAGACAATTATAAACTTTTCACGATTACAGATAATTATTAAGAGTGGCATTATTTTGTTTGGGTTGATTTGTATTCTACTTAGTCCTCCCAAAAGGTGATAACGAAACTCTTCCTTTAGACCTCCTTGTATATTAAAGTATAAAGTCTGTTTCCTGGAATAGTTTGAGGAAGGAATCAGCAGCCCTCCAATTCATCATCATTATCTTTATCAATACTCCATATCATTTCTTCAAGGGGTGGGAGAGACAGGAGTGGAAAAATGAGATCAAAATTCAAATGGAGAGACAGACATACCCAGTACCCAATAAAATAATGGGTCACACTCACAGTCACTCCTCCATTCAAACCCATGAAATTCTCACCTCCCCTTTCTTGAAAAATATTTCAATCAATCTTGGTGACACTTAGCCATTCCATGGTGTGTTAAATTAAAACCAGGTTGTCAGCCCTAACATACACTACTCCTAGTAAAACTCTTACACTCTTGTCTCTCATGGTACCAGTTCTTGTTTCATTCATATTTATTTCTCACTGTCTTACACACTCACTCACCACATGATGCCATCTTCTCCTTGGTCTGTTCAGTTCATCGAGTGGTGTAGAGGTGAAAATGATAGATTATTGGATGACCATTTGACCTCTAGGTACACTGACTGGGTTTGGGTTGAAGAGCTAAAGTGGTCTGGGTAATTTGTCACCATGTCGCGGGGGAAGGGATTTGTGTGTGTATGTGTCAGAGAGAGAGAGAGAGAGGGAGAGAGAGAGAGAGAGAGAGAGAGAGAGGACACATACACATACAGTACACACACACACACACACTAACAAAATCTCTCTCTCTCTCTCTCTCTCTCTCTCTCTCTCTCTCTCTCTCTCTCTCTCTCTCTCTCTCTCTCTGCATCTTCTCCTCCTAATTATCCCTCTTTCCTTCTTCTGTTCTCACACAACGTTTGACAATTCTTCACGCTCTCCAACTTTCACTGGCCTCTCTCTCTCTCTCTCTCTCTCTCTCTCTCTCTCTCTCTCTCTCTCTCTCTCTCAATTACTTATTGCACAAGTAAGCATTTAAAGTGAAATAGTTCCCCCAACTATATGAATAAAAATATGAAAGATAGAAAGGAAGGAAAGGGTTTGGAGGGAAGGGAAGGTGAAGGGGAGGTGGAGGTGTGACACACTGACACACAGAATAAATCTTTACAGTCTGTATATATAATGAGAGAGAGAGATTTATTTTCTCACATGTCTCTTCTTATCTGTCTTTCACACTCTCTTCTCTCCCTTCTCTTGTCCATTCCACTTGTAATCCAGGTTAAAGGGAAACAGACTCTTGTTGTTGATATGGTGGGCTGGTGATTCCTCCAAAATGTGCCGAGAAACAGAAGACTTCAGTGTTACTAATGGGGGATTTGTTTCACAATAAAACACACACACTAATGCACATATTAAAAACACAAGCCCCACAAAATACACACACACACACATAGAAACACTAATGCACATATTAAGAATACAAACCCCACAAAATACACACACACTAATGCACGTATTAAAATCACAAGCCACACACACACACACACACACTCACATACATAGAACTAACACCCGCTAAATACATACACTAATGTACTGTACATATTCAAAACACAAGCCCCCAAAGATACACACACACACACACACACACACACACACACACACACACACACCTGTCATACCCATCTGCCTTCTGACTGTTTGTGTGTATCATACCATTCTTTTGTTTTCGTACTGCTGGTAGGGAAAGTCTTATCTCTTTATTTATTTCTCCATTTCATTCTCTATTTCTTACCTCCCCTTATATTTTCCTATTTCTTACCCTTTATTTTGCCTCCCTATTGTCTTTTCTTTCCTTATTATTTATCAGTCCTTTAGTATTTATCTGTCTCATTATTTCTAACCGCTTCTTTTGTTTGTCTATTTTGTACCTCTCCTCTTATTTCCCTATTTCTTACATGTCCTTTAATTACCCTATTTCTTTCCAGATCTTATATTACCTTATTTTTTACCTGTCCTTATATTACCTTATTTTTTCCATTCTTTAAATACCTTATTTCTTTCCTGTCCCTTTCTTTCTTATATTTCCCTACTTATATCGTATCTGTGTTTTTATTTCTCTATTTCTTACCTCTTCTTCTGTTTCTCTATTTCTTACCTGTAATTTTCGTTCCTTATATCATACCTGTCTTTGTATTGACTAATTTCTTACCTGTCCTTACTTTTCCTATTTATTATCTGTCATTTTTTTTCTCTATTATTCTTACCTGTCTTTTTCTTTCCCGAATTTGTCTTATTTTGTCTTTTTTTATGGGTGAGACAACAGTTAAGGGGGTATTACAGTGTGTGTAAATCTGGACCACCCGATTCCTCCAAACTATTCCAAGCAACAGGATATCATTATAATATGCATTCACTGGTCCTGTTTCTTGGCATACTTTGGAGGAATCAAGGCGCTCCAAAAGTGTATTACTCTTTTAAGGGGAGATTTTGTTGTTGGTAAATTGGAAGGCTACTGATTCCTCCTAACTATACCTGAAAATAGACGCCCTCAATGGTACTAATAGGGGACCTGTTTCGTGGCACAGTTTGGAGGAATCCGAGACCTTCCAATTCACCAACACAAGAATCACCCCATAAGGAATCATGGCCGAATTAGGTGGATACTAATTCTTCCAAAGAATACCTAGAAACAGACTAGTTCATGCAGTGTTACTAAAAGTGACATTTGTTTCGTGGCATCGTTTGGAGGAATCAGTAGCCCATCGATCCCTTGGCATAAAACGACCCCTTTAACATTGCATTAGTTAAGGGGGAAGTACTTACAGTGTTGGTGATAAATCTGGAACAACTGATTCCTCTAACCTATTCCAAGCAACAGTATACCATTATGTTTACTCATCTGGCCCTGTTTCCTGGCAAACTTTGAAGGAATCAAGGCGCTATAAAAAAAAGTGTACTTTCCCCTTAATGATATGATAATAATATGAATATGATGGAAGGTGATATTGAATAAAATAAAAAAGAAATTATGAAAATACATTCATTTATCATATTCACCAAACTGTATTGTTCACTGGATAGACAGATTCATATATTTTATCAGCCTTGGCATCTGTATTCCCATATATAATTTATATCTATGTTGGAACACAGAATAATATCACTATTATTTCAAAGGTATTGTTATTTATCGAGACTTTTATTATCATTACAAACATGTATATAACTGTACAGTCACGGCTAAAAGTTCAGAGAGAGAGAGAGAGAGAGAGAGAGAGAGAGAGAGAGAGAGAGAGAGAGAGAGAGAGAGAGAGAGAGAGGGAAGGAAAGAGTGTGTGGGTGTTTCATTAGAGGGTGATGCAGGACTTTTGACCGTGAGTGTACATTCATACTGGAATTAATATGACTCGAGGGACAGAAACATAAGAACACACTCTGATGTCGAACCAATCCCTACAACTAGAAACATGTTAAGTAATTGTACACAATGTAGTCACCAAGTGTTGATTGAAAAGGGAAATGGTTTGTATACAATTGAAATATTATGTCAGTGAGAGATATGATGAAAACAGACTCGTTATAGATGTAGCTGTGGACATAAGTTTCAATATACATATGGATAACTCAAATATATTGCTGACTATTGTTATCACGTTTTCATATGATGTTATTGTTTTGAATAGTGAGAAGCTGCTTGTAGTAAATTAAAAGATGGTACTTAACTTACTTATTGGAAAGTTTCTCAGCTAACGAACAGAGGGAAACTGTCAAACCTTTACATGAGTCAGCCCTAATGTGGATGAATATTATTGTCGGCAAAATAAGTATTGGAACCCCCTATGGATAATTATACTTAATTTCAATATATAGGTTTTTATTTTTTTTAACTTTTTTTCCGACTGTACGTTTTTGTAAATGGAGTTCAAAATATAACAATGTTGATGCTGCATGTACACTATATATAAACTACTGTACATCCCTCTGTGGCTCTTATCACAAGTTCCATTACTATCACAGTGAGGAATCAGACCATCAATGTTACGATGTATGTGAACAGAACAGGTTTGATTAAAAGCCATGATGAACATTGTTATTTAAAATCTTGTACTATGGTGTACAAAAGTTCTTTCTCTCATCCAGCCACATTATGACTGAATTCTCTGTGATTCGAAAGACAATACACAGTTTACCATCTACCCACTGATGTTTAGTCTTTAGAGTCATATTTAGTTCATTATATTGTGGCTGGTTAAGGGAACTAACTTATTGGTACACCACAGTACTGTTTGATGAAGGAATGTGTAATGTTGTGGCTTATTCAATTCTCTGGTTATGGTAAATGTAAACTTGTATACATTTCCATCACTCATGAACCTGTTTAAAGGGGAGAAACTCTTAACAGTTACCATATTATTACCATTAATTATTATTTGTCAGTTAGACTTATAAATTATTTAAGATAAGACAAACCTAAATGAGGTGTTACTAGTCAACAAAGTAGAACAGTAATGTGTGAACCTGGATATTTCAATCCTACCTTGTTAAGGACCCTGTGATCGTGTATTAAACTTGGTGGCTTCTGATTCCTCCTGTCTGTACCACGAAACACGCTCCTTCCATATACAGTAAGTAGTGTTTCGTGACAATATTTGAAGGACTCATTTACCTCCAGTTTTCTGACTACATCAAAGGGTCTCTTAATATAACTCATGTGTTGGTACGGACGAGGATAATAATAATATATATTGTCCCTCGAATCTGTGGAATGTATTGCATTTGACACTACTAATTAATCACATTTAACGCTTATTTACTCTATTGTTATCCACTAACAAGAGTATTACCAACATTAAACTGGATATATTATGGTTATATATTATACTATTGATATCATATAATGCCAATATCAAATAATACCAATATCAAATAATACTAATATCAAATAATATCAATATCAATTAATACCAATATAATTAACAACCAATATAATTAAATACCAATATAATATTATACCAATATCAAATAACATCAATATCAAACTGAGTGTTTTGGTTATATACTTTATTCACATTTATATTTTTCTTAAGGGGGAAACACAGTGTTAGTAATTCTGGAGTAACTGTTTCCCCTAAACTATTCCAGGCAACAGTACACCATTATATTTGTTCATCTGGTCCTGTTTCCTTGCATACTTTGGAGGAATTAAGTCGTTCTAATGTAACATAATATGTTTAGGGTAGAACCTCTTTTTTTATATATTGAAGGGCTACTGATTCCTCCATACTATTCCAGAAAACAAATCACTTCAACGTTACAATTAGGGAATCTGTTTCGTGACATAGTTTGGAGGAATCAATAGCCCTCCAATTTACCAAAAGGAAGTTTTCTCCTTAACGTGGTATAAATGATTCCTTTAAGAATTAGCAGAAAAGTTGTTGCAGTAAAGAAGCGAAAGTGTTTTTATAAACCAACCAAAACAGTTGAAATTAATATTTTTAATGGTCATTAAAAATATGAACTCAGATTTATACTTTTCATTAAACACGAATTAATTTGAACTTGATAGTGAACACATTACCTATAGTTGTAGTGATAATTGTATTATTGAGTAACACTAACATTTTCAACCTTATGTGTTTGCCGGCCTGGATGTGCTAAAAAAAATTGTATAATGTGTGTGTGTGTGTGTGTGTGTGTGTGTGTGTGTGTGTGTGTGTGAGAGGAAGTGAGTGCTGAGGAATAAAAGACTATTTTCCTGTGATGTCCCTAGAAGCCTATATGTCTGTCTGTCCCTCCGTCCTGCCCTCTGTCTGTCCTTCCTTCCTTCCTTCCTCACCACCTGGACAAAACATTTTATACACGAGGCCAAGAAAACAACTCGTCTCTCTCCTCCCGGCCTCTCCTTCACTCTCTCCCGGTCTCTCCCACTCGGCTCGACTATTCCCTTCCCTCTCCCTTCTCGTTCCGATCTCCAACTCTCTCCTCCATTCTCTTGGCTCTTTCCCCTCCCTCGTTCCTATCTCCAACTCTCTCCTTTCCTCTTCATCTCGGCTCTTTCTTTTTCTCCCATCGTCTCCATTTCTACCTCTCTCCTTTCCCTCTCGTTCCATTTCAAACTCTTCTCCTTTTCTTCTCATTCCCTTCCCTCACTCTTTCTCCTCACCTACTCTTTCCCCTCACCCACTCTTTCCCCTCACTCACTATTTCCCCTCACCCACTCTTTCCCCTCACTCACTCATCCACTCCCCTCACTCACTCCTCCACTCCCCTCACTCACTCCTCCACTCCCCTCACTCACTCCCTCCTCTCCCCTCACTCACTCCCTCCTCTCCCCTCACTCACTCGCTCCTCCACTCCCCTCACTCACTCCTCCACTCCCCTCACTCGCTCCTCCACTCCCCTCACTCGCTCCTCCACTCCCCTCACTCGCTCCTCCACTCCCCTCACTCGCTCCTCCACTCCCCTCACTCACTCCTCCACTCCCCTCACTCACTCCTCCACTCCCCTCACTCACTCCTCCACTCCCCTCACTCACTCCTCCACTCCCCTCACTCACTCCTCCACTCCCCTCACTCACTCCTCCACTCCCCTCACTCACTCCTCCACTCCCCTCACTCACTCCTCCACTCCCCTCACTCACTCCTCCACTCCCCTCACTCACTCCTCCACTCCCCTCACTCACTCCTCCACTCCCCTCACTCACTCCTCCACTCCCCTCACTCACTCCTCCACTCCCCTCACTCACTCCTCCACTCCCCTCACTCACTCCTCCACTCCCCTCACTCACTCCTCCACTCCCCTCACTCACTCCTCCACTCCCCTCACTCACTCCTCCACTCCCCTCACTCACTCCTCCACTCCCCTCACTCGCTCCTCCACTCCCCTCACTCGCTCCTCCACTCCCCTCACTCGCTCCTCCACTCCCCTCACTCACTCCTCCACTCCCCTCACTCACTCCTCCACTCCCCTCACTCACTCCTCCACTCCCTTCACTCACTCCTCCACTCCCCTCACTCACTCGCTCCTCCACTCCCCTCACTCACTCCTCCACTCCCCTCCTCATACACACTCCCTCCTCCCATCCACTTTCTCCCCTTACTCACTCCCTCCTCCCATCCACTTCCTCTCCTCACCCACTCATTTCCTCCCCTCACCCACTCACATCCCCTCCTCTCTCTCACTCATCTCCCTCACATCCCCTGCTCTCCCCCCTCTCCTCTCCCCTCATACACACAGTTTCAGTTTCTTTTTTCTTTTTCCTGACACACGTCGTGGGTCCTATTCTCTCTCTCTCTCTCTCTCTCTCTCTCTCTCTCTCTCTCTCTCTCTCTCTCTCTCTCTCTCTCTCTCTCTCTCGACCAGCAACATGACTTTTGCAAGCCGCTCTGTCTCTCTTCTCCTCATGCCTCTATCCTTCTCTCGCCTCTCTTCTCCCTCCTCTCCTCTCTCCTACTTCCTTCCCTCTCCTCTCCTCTTTCCTCCTCCCTCCGTTCCTCTCCTCTTCTCTCCTCCTCCTTCCTTCCCCCTCTCCTCCCCCTCTCCTCCCCCCTCTCCTCACCACTCTCCTCCCCCCTCTCACCTTATTGCCCCTCCTCTCCTCACTCATACTCCCGCCCCTTTCCTCTCCTCTCTCCTTCTCCATCCTTTCCTCTCCTTTCCTTTTTCCTCTTCCCTCACAACCTCTGCGTCCCTCCTGACCTTCCCTTGTCTTCAATCTTCACTTAATAGTCTTTCTTAGCTGTCGGTACTTTTATTTTTAAGTTCCGTCTTTGGACACAGGTTTCATGAACCAACGTTGCCAAGGTCGAAGTCAACACACACGCATACACACACACGCTCGCGCGCGTACGCACTTCAACCACACTCTGTATTCAACCCTGTATCCACCTGTACCAACACACACACACACACACACAATCGGATCTGTTTTCACACTACGGCGGTAGGATTGCCTATCTCCTTGTTAACCTTTCTCACAATTCACCACACACACACACATTCTATATATTATATTGGAGTGTTTTGTAGTTGTCATTGTCATCTCATCATTTCATCTTGACCACTAAGGATGGTAACAGTGTCCACACAAACTGTTTGGTAATACATTTCTGTCTGTCAGTGTTGGGGGTTTTCTTGTCGTCGAAGTTGTTTTACTTGGATATGTTACAAGTATAGTGACTAGCCATAATAATTATAAGTACAGTCACCAGCCATAATAATTATAAGTACAGTCACCAGTCATAATAATTATAAGTACAGTCACAAGTCATAATAATTATAAGTACAGTCACCAGCCATAATAATTATAAGTACAGTCACCAGCCATAATAATTATAAGTACAGTCACCAGCCATAATAATTATAAGTACAGTCACCAGCCATAATAATTATAAGTACAGTCACCAGCCATAATAATTATAAGTACAGTCACCAGCCATAATAATTATAAGTACAGTCACCAACCATAATAATTATAAGTACAGTCACCAGTCATAATAATTATCCATGTGTTGTTGAAGTTTGGAATCATGTGACATAGCAGTGAACCCATTACAACACTTATGTTGTCTCATACTTATTGGAACTGGTTTAATATTCCATCAGGATATTCCAAGCACACCTGAATACTTATTATGTCACGTGACTGTACCTCAATGGGTTACAACATTAATGATGTTTGGTTCATAGAGGTATGTTATATAAGATATACAATAAGGGGGTCGTTTTATGTCTGGGAACTGGAGGGCTACTGATTCCTCCAAACTATGCTACACAACACACAGCTCTCTTACTCGTGTACGTTTTCTAGCACAGTTTGGAGGAATCATTAGCTCCTTAATTCACTAAATGGAGGTAGTACAGTAATGGTGCATCTGGAGCAACTGATTCTTCCAAACTATTCCAAACAACAGGACACCATTATTATCTTTATTTTAGTCCTGTTTTCTGACATACTTTGGAGGAATCAAGGCACTCCAATGTACCAAATGTGTGTTTAAAGAAATTGTACTTAGGTCTGAGTATGGGATGCTTCCCACACACACACACACACACACACACACACACACACACGATTATACAGACACAACCATACTCACATACACCCATGCACACACACGTACACGAAGTTACACACACACACACACACACACACACACACGAATATACAGACACAGCCATACTCACATACACTCATCCATACACACGTACACTTATTAAATTCACACACACACACACACACACACACACACACACACACCTTTGGGTAATATGATAGACCTTCCCTTCCAATACCTACATGATAGTGTTTAACAGAACCATAGAGGTGTGGAAGGGAGGAAATTAAACACGTCTATCACAATGAGAGAACCAGTGAGTGACACCATAGAACCTTAAGGGGAGATTCTTTTGTTGGTGAAGTGGAAGGTCTGTGATTCCTCCAAACTATGCCAAGAAACAGATCCCGTATTTGTAACATTAAGGTTGTCTGTTTCCTGGCATATTGTGGAGGAATCAGTAGGCCACCAAGTTACCAACATGAGATTCTCCCCTTAATGTTGACACCTTGTATACAGCAACTAGTAGGGAATTTCAGTGTACAGTATACGTGTATCATAGTCATAAAAGGTGATGTGGCCAATATCTCTCTCTCTCTCTCTCTCTCTCTCTCTCTCTCTCTCTCTCTCTCTCTCTCTCTCTCTCTCTCTCTCTCTCTCTCAGACATACATACTCACAGAACATCGACACACACACACACACACACACACACACACACACAAGACAAGTTTGAAAGGAGTATTGATGTACAATACACTGACTGACTTGGACGCTGTGTTGGCTGTCGTCAGTATATATCAGTACAGTCACACACAATAGTCCTGTAACATCTTAGAAGGAAAAGGTAAATGATATGAAAATATAACTGTTGATTTTTGTATTACTGGTAACTTTAGTTACTGTATTACTGGTAACTTTAGTTACTGTATTACTGGTTACTTTAGTTACTGTATTACTGGTTACTTTAGTTATTGTATTACTGATTACTTTAGTTACTGTATTACTGGTTACTTTAGTTACTGTATTACTGGTTACTTTAGTTACTGTATTACTGGTTACTTTGGTTACTGTATTACTGGTTACTTTAGTTACTGTATTACTGGTTACTTTAGTTACTGTATTACTGGTTACTTTAGTTACTGTATTACTGATTACTTTAGTTACTGTATTACTGGTTACTTTAGTTACTGTATTACTGGTTACTTTAGTTACTGTATTACTGGTTACTTTAGTTACTGTATTACTGGTTACTTTAGTTACTGTATTACTGGTTACTTTAGTTACTGTATTACTGATTACTTTAGTTACTGTATTACTGGTTACTTTAGTTACTGTATTACTGGTTACTTTAGTTACTGTATTACTGGTTACTTTAGTTACTGTATTACTGGTTACTTTAGTTACTGTATTACTGGTTACTTTAGTTACTGTATTACTGATTACTTTAGTTACTGTATTACTGGTTACTTTAGTTACTGTTATATTTGTTTATAAGATTCACTCAGATGGTTCACTTTCATTCACCTGATGCTGGACTTTTGATCGTGACTGTAATATGTGTCCATGCTGATAATTTCCCCTACCCAAAATGATTCGTGAAAATAAGAATAACTCTCTCTCTCTCTCTCTCTCTCTCTCTCTCTCTCTCTCTCTCTCTCTCTCTCTCTCTCTCTCTCTCTCTCTCTCTCACACACATATAAATGCTAGGCTCAATTTTTTTAGGCACTACAACAAACTTTTTCCAAAAAAAAAAAACTCATGGATGATGACACACATCCACATCCACAACGAGTCTACACACACACACACACACACACATGAGTCTGCATATTTACTAAACTTCGGCAGCAGACTGGAAATGTTTGGGAGTGAGGTGTGTGTGTGTGTGTGTGTGTGTGTGTGTTAAGTTTCGAAAGCACGCATGTACATTTATCTTCATTCTCTGTTTTATATTTCCTTTACTATTTATAGTTGGGGGAAATATGATCTACAGGGATACATGTCCTTAAGATGGGAAATGTGCCGGTTATTATTATTATTATTATTATTATTATTATTATTATTATCAAAGTAACTCCAAAGCCACAACACATAAACATTTAAAAACATTTTCCATATGAATTGGAGCAACAGGGAAACAGGTGTACAGTACAGCCGGCGTCAATAGTCGTGTCTCCACATCTGCCAAGTCATGCAGTACAGTATGGAAATATAAGTTTCACAGACTCGTAAACAAAAAAAGTAGAGATCTTAATTAAATTGCCTTTTGGATATTTAAATTCTGCTTGGTGAATGTGTTTGTTTTATGATTATCCTTTATGTTATTTTTTAAGATGCCCTGAGTGAGACGACAGGATATTTGCCGCCGACTGTACATACATACATACATACATACATACGACTCTCACTAGGATTATCCAGCTCCATGCTGTGACATACATACACGGATTGATTTTCATTTGCATGTTCAGGAAGGGTGGGAGGGGAGGTGGATGGGAAGTGAGGGTTGGAGGGAGAAGTGAGGGAGAGGGCAGGAAAGAGGTGGTAGGGATAGAGAAGGGTGATGGAGAGAAAGACAGGAGAGGGAGAGGTAGAAAGAGGGGATGAAGAAAGGAATAGGGAGAGGAAGAGGGGTTCGTAGGAGGGGGAAGGGGAGCGTTGGTAGGAAGAGGGAGGTTTGTACTGAGTTCGTCCCTTCAGGTGAATTGGAAGGCAATTGTTTCCTCCAAACTATGTCAAGAAACGAAATAATTACTTCAATGATACTAATAGGTGATCTGTAAATTGGAAGGCTATTGAATAATGCAAAATATGTCACGAAACAAACCTATCTCCTATTACTAACATTGAGATAACTATTTTGCTTCCTGGCGTAGTTTGGAGGAATCAGAATTACTTCAATTTATAAATCACCAATAAAGGTACGGTTATACTAGCAATATTATCGTCAATAAATCACCGGCGATTTTAACAGTTTGGTCACACGAGTTAGACGAGTTTTTAAAGTGTATTTCGTCAAGGCTCTTTATTATTTGGTGGGTCGAGTCGTATCTGAACAGTAAAAACGCAAAGCACCGTTGGAAACTTGCCAGTAAAATCCTCACTACACATTGGTCATCAAACAGAGTCTCTGCTGTCCTCAGGAGCCCTCCTGACGTACACACAGACCCCCACGTACTTTTATGAGTGACTGTACATATTCAGCGTGACATAGGAATCATACCATCATAACTGAATTAAGTCTTTCCAGCTTCACATTGACACAAACTAACTGTCTAACTTTGTCTCAGCTGACGGTACAAGATGGAAAGAAGTTCATCCCCCATGAAACAACCTCAATTTAGATGTCGGTAAAACGCCTAAATTGTAAGTGTTGGTGAAACACCTTAAGTGATGAATTAAGTGTCTTTGTTTCTTGATAAGTGAGTGTCGACGTGTGTGTGTGTGTGTGTGTGTGTGTGTGTGTGTGTGTGTGTGTGTGTGTGTGTGTGTATAGAGGCGTACAGAGAATAATGGAGAATTTTACATGAAGTGAAAGAAAGAAGGATGGTAAGGAAATTTGCAGACCTGGAAGCGAGGTGTGTGAGGTGAAGATAAGAAAGGAATATCAATTTTGACCCGAGGAAAGAAAGAACGAAAACTCTAAAGCCTTTAAGCTGAATTGTTGCTCTGTACAGTCAGCGGCAAAAGTCGTGTCACCACATCTGCCAAGTCATAAAGTACAGTATGGAAATATACGCTTCACAGACTCGTAAACTTAAGAACCAGAGAAGTTTATTAATTTGTCCCCTGGATATTATAATAAGTTAGTATGGTGAATGTGTTAGTTCGATGATTATTATCCTTTATGTTATCCTTCAAGAAGCACCGAATGAAACGATGTCCTGTCGCCACATCTGCCAAGGCATGAAGTAAGTATGGAAATATCACACCACATAATTATATGGTATATGTGTTGTGTGGGAAATATAACCTTCACGGGCTTGTAAACTGAAAACACAAAGAAGTATATTAATTAACTCCCTGGATATCGTATTTCTGTATGGTGAATGTGTTTATTCCATGTAATATTAACCTTTATGTTTTCTTTTAAGAAGTGCTAATTGAGGCGACACGACTTTTGCCGCCGACTGTACATATCACAAACACGAGAATAAAGTTTAAGGGGAGCATTAATAAGTTAAGATACCAAGATACATTGTTCATCCTAAGTTAGTTCTTTAATTAAACTGATGAATGGTGGGACATGAAATCCTTCCCCTCGTGTACAACAACACAATAAAACTTGTCAAATAGAAGAGATCCGTTTGGTAACTCCATCCCCCTCAACACACACAGTTGTCATGGTGTTATATAACAGAATAACAAGGCGTCATGGTGGCCGTCATAATCAGTCACACACACACACACACACACACACACACTTACATTCCTGTTTCATTTACATATACTCTGCCAAAATTTACAAATCACTGAATCTGTATTACCGTCACGTCTTATCTGTTATTCAGTTAACTAACTATAGAAAAGATAGTACATCCATAAACTCACACTTACACACTCAAACATATAAACACACACACTACATATAAATACACACACATACAACCACACATATACAGTACATTAGCCAGCAGATGGATGGAAGACACTGTTTATAATCTCTGCCCCACAAGTTCAATGGTACTAATATAAGTGATCTGTTTCGTGGTATAGTTTGGAGGAATCACAGACCTTCCAATTCACAAACAAGAAAATCTCCCCTTGAAGGCACTGTGATCGTGTACGAAAAGCGGAAGCTTCTTCTGATTCCTGCTGACTGTGCCACGAAACAAATTCCTTCAGTATAGGTGGTGTTCTGTGGCAACTTTTAAAGGACTTGTTTACTTCCAATTTTCTAAGACCTTCACTGTTCCCTTAAAGTTGATTTGTTTTGAAAATAAATGAAAATTGTATTGTAACACATATTTGCCTTTGACACACACACACACACACACACACACACACACACACACACACACACACACACACACGGGCGCTTTCACACACACACACACACACACACACACACGGGCGCTTTCACACACACACACACGGGCGCTTTCACACACACACACACACACACACACACGGGCGCTTTCACACACACACACACACACACACACACACACGGGCGCTTTCACACACCCATAAATAATCGCAGCTTCCCTCACGCATTCACGCACACACCCGTTCAAATCCACATATGAACACACACACACACACACACACTGGGTGCATGCTCACTCAGCACACAGGCACATGTGGATCTCTCTCTCTCTCTTTACACACACACCTTGGTAAACATTAGTAAATACTTTGAATGGAAGTGAGAGTAACAAGTTTAAAGCTTTGTAAGGAAGTCGTCTTTACTCCAGTCAACAAACATTATAGTAAAGGATATAAAAAAATAGAACTAAATAGAAAGAAAGGAAAGTACAAGACAGAAAAAGAAAAAAAAAGAAATAGAAAGAAAGGAAAGAATAAAAGAACGAAGAGGAAGATAATATTATTATAATATTGCGAGTATCCTTCAAATCTATGGCATGAAACAAATCCCTGTAAGAATCATTAAGGTGATTTTTTTTGGGGGGGCGGGGGGTGGGGGTGAAGTTTGGAGGAATCAGTGTCCTTCCAATTTACCAAAAAGAGGTTCTTGCCTTAAGGGGAAAGTACAGTGTTGATAAATCTGTAGCAACTGCTTCCTTCAAACTATTCCAAGCAACAGATTACCATTATTTTTGTTTTTCTGATGCTATTTCCTGGTATACTTTGGAGGAATCAAGACACTCTAATGTACCAAAAGTATATTGTCCCTTTGATAAATTTCTCTGATGTTTCAGTGTATGAGCGTTGAAGCATATATTTCCAAACTGTACTTCATGACTTGGCAGATGTGGTGACCAGACTTTTGCCGCCCATTGTACATCTGAATCAATTGGATCAGATATGTTGTGTTAGATCGTCCACTACACTCGTCCACTACATCGTTAACTACACTCAAGGCGGCTCTACTTTCAAATGATCCATTATTATTTTCTTATGGGAATATTGAGGGAGACAATATTGGTACGAAGAAAATAGTGGCTTTGTGGAGGATTACATACTGTATGTGTTTAGTGATTGTTTACAGTTATTTTGAAGGTAATAATTTGTTCTGGGTAAATTATTAGAGAGTTACTTAACTTATTCCTCCAATCTATGCTAGAAAACAGATTGCTTTAGTGTACAACCAGGGAATCTGTTTTGTTGCATAGCTTGTAGGGATCGGTGTCCCTTCAATTCTCTTAACATCAAACAACATCCCTTAAGGACCCTGTGATTGTTAAAGAGACTCGGTGGCTTCCGATTCCTCCCGATTATGCCACGAAACAAGCTCCTTCAATACGGGTGGCGTTTTGTGGCAATGTTTGAAGAATTCTCTAATCTCCAATATTCTGACAACATCACGGGTACACTTCAGACAGAAGTCCGATCTGAATAATGTTGTCTCTCATCCTGCAACATACAAATACAATATATACAAGATTCATGAAGAATATAATAATATACACTATTACATTCACGTGTATATATAGCGAATGAAACACCAGTTATTAAAGGACAGAACGAGAAGGTAAAGTTATGTTTAGGACTGTAACTAAGCCACAGGGATGGGAAGTGGAAGGAAATGTAAAGGATTACTTAATGTTGCATCAAACTACACCATGTTACACTGACACTAAATATTATATCGTCACCTTCATAAACATATTGCCTAAGTCATTTTGTTCTACCTGGACATTAACAAAAATAAATCAATGAATAAATGAAGAAATAATATCTATGATCTACATCTCCCCCCAAACCGAATCAATGGCTGTCAGTCACGATGTCCAATTCTTGTAAATATTTCGTATAAATTTACACATATATTATTCCATAAACAGACATACAAACAAACAAATCGAACCAACCATATAACCTAACAGGAAAAAAATAATATTCAAGTCACGTTAACATTTTAAAAAGCTGTCAAAATTTTTCTGCGCAATTCTATCGTTTCAGGCAAACAACACTTAAAAGACTTATTATGAAGAGTGATGCATTGTGAACATTTCACATTGCATAACATTAAAGATAGAAAGAAAAAACAATAATCCGACCGACGATAATCCGGAACGTAAGCGGATTTTTCACAACACAGGCGATGCAGTTCACAGCCAGGTCGTGTGTGTGTGTGTGTGTGTGTGTGTGTGTGTGTGTGTGTGTGTGTGTGTGTGACTGACCTTCGATCTGGCCATAAAGTTTTCGTGTATCAAAGTCGAAACATGAAACGAAATTAGTACAGTACGATTCACTAAGTGTAAGATTTTCTCTCTAAATTATTCTGTAGCAAACATAAACGATAGAAAGAATATTAGTAAATGATTAATAATAAATAGTAAAGCTTATTTGTAAATAATAACCATAATGATGTATAACCTTATGAGTTAACATATTCTGGTGACGTGCCAAGTCCTCTCTCTCTCTCTCTCTCTCTCTCTCTCTCTCTCTCTCTCTCTCTCTCTCTCTCTCTCTGTGTGTGTGTGTCCCCGGGGCTCTATTCTACACATTAATATCAAGACGGTACTTTTCCAACAGAGGAGGGAGAGTAAGAACCTTACAGGAGTAATACACTTTTGGTATATTAGAGTGTCTTGATTTCTCCAAAGTATTCCAAGAAACAGAACCACGTTAACCAAAATAATGGTGTACTGTTGCTTGGAATAGTTTAGAGGAATCAGTTGCTCCAGATTTACCAACACTGTACTACTCTCTTAATGCCTTAATAATACCCATTTGTTAACGTGCCTAATTTTGATTTTCTGGATGACAGATACAGAGTGTTTAGTGTGTTGTGTTCACTGGTCTTTTGATACTGGACAAAGAACTCCTGAAGCCCGTTATGGAAGGCACAGGTTAACTTCTACCCATCCACACACGTCACGACTTTAGAACTGTCACCCAGTCACAGAGAGACGGATGTGAGGGTAAAAATTCTAAATATTGTGGTTTTTATGTTACCAGTGTGTGTGTATTACTACGTTCGGTGGTCTTACTATAAGCGTCTGAATTCACCTGAGAGAATTGGATCCCCTACCCACGTTAACCTAGTTTCAATTTGGTAAACAATCAATATCAATCGAATTAGGGACAAAATATTCTAGACCAAGAAATACAGACTCTTAACTCAGACAGTGTATACTCCATTATTTATCACAAACACTTCTTCTGACCTCTACACAGTTTATTTATTTATTTGTTTATTTGTTTATTTATTTTTTCAATCCGCCGTGAGATAATTCATGGAAGAAATTCCTGACAGTAACCCTCCCTGGGACGAGACCCAGACACTACAGAGGAAAATGAAGGATATGACCATCTATCTTCTTATGCCTTCATAATTCCAAAGAGTGCTCACAAAACACAGGAAAAGGGGGAGTAAACCAGGCTTATCCACGCTACTTTGTGTGTGTGTGTGTGTGTGTGTGTGTGTGTGTGTGTGTGTGTGTGTGTGTGTGTTAGAGCTCCCGGAAGGCTGCAGTAAGTAAGTCACTATATCATGTTCAGTATATACTTTTTACTGTGTTTTTATAATGTCTGGTTAAAGGTGACAGTGGTGATGGAATAGCGATCATCAAATATCAGGGACAAAAATAACAGACGTTCGTTTATGTCAGTAGATTGGTGTGTGTGTTTCTCTTATGTCATCGCTGCTGTTCCTGCTCTGTGTGTGTGTGTGTGTGTGTGTGTGTGTGTGTGTGTGTGTGTGTGTGTGTGTGTGTGTTTGTAATTTACTTTATAACTTATTTTTTCGTAACCTTTTTCCTCTTCTATTAAATCAGTCACAATAAATAGCAGTGGAAAATTTAGTTGTTTGTGTCAAAACGATCGGTTATTGAAATGGTTAATGGTATTGTCAGAAAGTGAAAACCTTGTTTGTATAAAATGCTTTCATACAAATTCTCACCGTCATATTTATTGTAGACTGTGTTGCCTCTTTGTACCAGACAATGGGCGGTATGCAGGAACATTCATGGTATTGACGATGGTGTGGTACCGGTACGATGACTCCATAGACAAACAATACAGTCATCGTACCAGTACCACACCATCGTAAACACCACAAATGTTCTTACATACGGCTCAATGCTTCACCATGGTAATAAGTATAAGTTATAATTCATGATACAATTATTATTATTATTGTTGTATGAAATGACAAATGTTCTTACATACGGCTCAATGCTTCACTATGGAAATAAGTATAAGTTATAATTCATGATACAATTATTATTATTATTGTATGAAATGACAAACCGAATGGCCAACATTAAGGAGAGAACGGTAATTGTAGCATTAAACTTGTCTCACTTATACCAAGGCTCAATATAATATATGTTACGGGGGTATATAGTATAGTACAATGTTGTTGGTGCTAAATCTGGAGTAACTCATTCCTCCAAACTATTACAACCAACAGGAATACCAATACATTAATTCATTGGTTCTGTTTGCTGACATACTTTGGAGGAATCAAGACGCTCTAATGTACCAAATGTTTACAACCCCGTTAAGGGAATATCTAATCTAATATTACGTGGATAATAATATTTAGGTTGTCATGAATATTATGTCATTATTAACGGGAATATAATGAGTTTTATTTATATATTGTTTTTATCGGAGTGAAAAAGAATAGATTCCCTTCATAGTAATATGACCTTCAGGGAGTAATACACTCTTGGTATATTGGAGTGCCTTGATTCCTCCAAAGTATGCCATGAAACAGAACCAGATGAACAAAAATAAGGGTGGTATGTTGCCTGGAATAGTTTGGAGGAATCATTTGCTCCAGATTTATCAAAAATATATCATCCCTTTAAATGCGTGTTTTGTGTACATTCCACTATTAATATGTTACAAGTAAATGTTATACTTGGTTGTGTTGATTTTAGTGTGATATTTTTTGTCTAGATTTAAAGTATATTTACCGACCAAAATTGTAAAGAAATTAAATAATGGAGCCAGTAAATCTTCCCCGGATAATAAATAAATAAATAAATGAAATGAGTCTAGGAGTCCTGGTGTCATAGTTCCGTTCTGTATACGATCTCGTCTCAGTCTGAACCAAAAGGCAAAGAAACAGTTGAAATATGATACTTGGGTTGTATTGATAAAACTAACCATAGGATATTCTTTATAATATTGATATTTTATTTACTAGCACATATTCCCCTTGTACTCCAAGCATAACCTAATCTAACATAACATACCTACCCAACCAAACTAAACTAACCTAACCTAACCTAACCAATCTAACCTAGCCTAGCCTAACCTAACGTAACGTAACCTAAAGCTACATAACCTAACCTAACCTAACCTAACCTAACCTACCTACCCAACCAAACTAACCTAACCTAACCTAACCTAACCTAACCAATCTAACCTAGCCTAGCCTAACCTAACGTAACCTAAAGCTACATAACCTAACCTAACCTAACCTCAGAACTGAATTATGAGTCCGTGAGTTGAGTTACGAGCCTTGACCATCTGTGTCGTTGCCCGTGACACAGAATTTTTTTTTTTTTTATGGATACTGATTCTACCAAACTATACCATGAAGCAAATCCCCTCATTGTTACTATAATAGGGGATCTGTTTCGTAACGTAGTTTGGAGGATCCCCTTAAGTAAATGTGATAATCCAATTAAGAAAACTTATGGCGAATATAACATAACATTACAAATTCCTTTTCCTATGTGAATTATAATATAAGGAAATTAAATACTTCAAAATAAATCAGAGGATGAGGTTATAATACATGGTCTCAGTATGATAGAAATGAAGTGAATTTAAGATTGAAATTAAAAAATAAACAACCCAAATATATTGCACAGTGACCAACTAATTTCAAACTATGAAGATAAAAGCTGATAAATGAGAATGTAAAACTCACAGTATCAAAAATGAGATCTGGTTTGAAATGAATAACGACTGTTGTGTGTGTGTGTGTGTGTGTGTGTGTGTGTGTGTGTGTGTGTATCTTATACATTCATAATATTATATACAAAATTGCACTCTTCCAATCCACACATATACTCACAACACACTTGATGTCATATAATAACCTTGTATAACAGGTATAGCACATTAATGGAGTATCTACCAAAACATTGGTTCCCAAATGAGACAGATGTTATGTTAGTTCTTACTTTAATATTGACTGGATCTTGTACTCAGACAGAACCTGCCCATAATGTCCTGACTATGTTATGCTGATCACATATAACTCAATTGTCAAGCAGATCTAATTTCAACTCGCGAAAATGTAACCTGTGCTCTGATAATCCCTCCAGCACCAACCACCACTCCCTCTCCTCCACAAAACACAGTGGTTGGGAAAATTTATGTTTGAGATGCGAGTCCCACACAACAACACTGGACCAAACTGTCACCATCCATTTAGCTGAGGACAAGTTCGCATGGACGGCTGATGGAGAAAGTTTCCGCCAAAAGAACAATATTTTCTGCTCAACAGTAACATCATTCAAGTTGTTGTGTACGAGGTGCTTGAACTGTAGACCCTCGTTATCAGATAAATAATTTTCGCACTAACCATTAACACAGGCTCAGATAAATGCCTTAGTCTCTATGGTAATGATTAACAGAAGCCTGGCAAAACATTGAGTGTTAAATGTAGACCTTCAATATACGACTACAATGAATAAACACTTGTATCCAACATTTCATTTTACAATCAATCCCTCATTGAAGACCACCAGACTTCTGTTATTCATTGTCATACAGACAAAGTGATTTACTGAGGCTGTAATGGATAGTGGTAAATTTGAGAATCCTTTATCGAGGGTCTACTGTTCACCGAGACACTTGATGCCATTTGTCACATACTCATTAGAGATCATCCAAGTTCTGCCTAACTTGGTGATCAACTTCTGAATATAATATGTGATAATACTGCAAATTATTCTGGAATAATAAAACCAATGCCTTTCGTACGGGAAGAAGAATGTCGGGGTATAGTACTTACTGAACCTCAAAACTTTACCACTGCTATAAAGGTCCCCTATACACACTCAGTGGCAATGAACAAACACACTGTACAAAGTGACTTGTACAGTACAGTTTGTGCAGTGTGTGTGAGTAGTTTGTGGAACAGTACAGGAGGCCACAAACGACCCACACACGCACAAACTGCACTGTGCAAGTCAGTTTGGCAGTGTGTTTGCTCAGTGCCACACAGCGTGTATAGGGAGGGACCTTAATTTAAGGGAAAGATAAAACAAATCAAGTGTCATATACTGTAGTTCGAAATACTTTTTTGTTACACTGAGCTTGATTAGAACATAAACAAGCGTAATCTTACAAATGTTTCTGTACTACACAGTATTTTTATTGTACTAGTCTCTGAAATACACTTTTAAAGGTATTTCTGAAACACGACTCTTTTCCTTCTATTACACCTTCCTGCTCTATAACTCGCTCTTCTTTTCCTCGTTTACATGGCACCTCCGTCTCACATCCGTGTACCGGTTAGAACCTCAGTATGAATTTTACTGTAACAATAATTGAGCACGGGTAAGCAACCACTAATTTTGATAAAGTATGGTACATATACGTTACCGTAACCGTAGTTAATTATCAATAATAACTGATGATTTTTAGACTATTCAAAATAATAAAGTGATCATGTTCTGAAACCTATTAACAACTAATTTCCTGGTTACAGTAAAACTACCAGGAATTGACCCATACATAGCAAACTGGTTAATGGCTGTATGTTGAACCATAATTAAGGTGTACTTCTTGGACAAAAATATAGCGGCCCCTTCCTGCATGAGAGACTTGATTTGAGCCGGTAAAACACAGTTGATCTCACCTCCTCTCTCTTTCTTAAATCACGCGTGACTTGAGAGAGAGAGAGAGAGAGAGAGAGAGAGAGAGAGAGAGAGAGAGAGAGAGGAGGTGAGATCAAGAGTGTTACCAACTCAAATCAAGTCTCTCAGTCAGGAGAGGGGCGCGATATTTTAGTCCACGATAGTTCAACTCACTATTATATTGACGTCATAGCCTGGTGTATATTGTAACCCCCAACCACTGTATAAAGGAGGTAGACTGACTCATTTAGCCAGAATATTGATTAGATCCTGAAAGTAGGTTACTCAGCCATTGTCTCTTGCATAACCCAGACCAAGTAAATAATTATTAGCCTCACTTCCACATTCCCTTACCTTCACACTTCCTCTCCATCACACTACATTTTCTCTACATTCCCTTATCTCAACACTTCTACACCTCCATATCCCCTTATCTCAACACTTCCACACCTCCACATCCCCTTATCTCAACACTTCCACACCTCCACACTATATCACCTCCATATCCCCTTACCTTCACATTTTTTTCCTCCACAACTACTCACTTCTACACCTTCATCTCAACACTTCCCTTCTACAACAACTCCTTACCTTCATATCCCTTCACTTCAAATTCCTTTTCTCATCTCCACTTTCCATTCCATCACTATAACACTCCTTACCTTTAAACTCCCTCCTTCACTTCTTCTCACTTCCACACTCTCTCTCACTTCCACACTCTCTCACTTCACACTCCTTTCCTCATCTCCACATTCCCTCACCATCACACTCCTTACCTTTTAAATTCCCTTCTTCACTTCTCCTACTCACCCACTTGTTCTTAACCAAATTAATGGATTAAAGACGAATGTAAAAAATAAGCACAATGTAGAAGGACCTAAGACGATGGGAGATGGAAAGAGAATGTAAACAAAGTGAGTGATTGTTTTGGTTGGTAAAAGTTGTGGTGGATGGTGGTGATGGTGGATGGTAGTGGTTGTTGTTGTGGTGGTATATGGTAGTGGTTGTTGTTGTGGTGGTATATGGTAGTGGTTGTTGTTGTGATAGTGGATAATAGTGGTTGTTGTTGTGATAGTGGATAATAGTGGTTGTTGTGATGATTGTGGATGGTATTGGTTATTGTATTGGTGGTGGATGGTAGTGTTTGTAGTGGTGATGGATGGTAGTGGTAATGGTGGATGATGGTAGTGATAGTAGTTGTTGTGGTGGTGGTGGATGGTAGTGGTAATGGTGGATGATGGTAGTGATAGTAGTTGTTGTGGTGGTGGATGGTAGTGGTAATAGTGGATGATGGTAGTGATAGTAGTTGTTGTTGTGGTGGTGGAGGGTAATGGTGGATGATGGTAGTGATAGTGGCTGTTGTTTTGGTGGTGGATGGTAGTGGTAATGGTGGATGATAGTAGTGATAGTGTGGTTGTGGTGAAAAAAAAAGGTTGATGAAGAATCTATTATGGTGTGTGAAAGGAATGGCAAACTAAATGAATATGAAACAGAATGAAGCAAGCGAAAGTGTAGCAAGGAAGGAGATGGAAAAATAATGTAGTAAGTAATGAATAATAAAGATGCCATTATGAAAGGTAAAAAGGTAAATAATAAATGGTATAAGTACAGTATGGAAATTATTAAAAATAACCAAGCGATGTAGAAAAAAAGTGGTGATGACGGAAACGAAAAGAAATGTAAAGATAAATGTATGAAGGAAGATGAAGAGAGGGAAATATTGTGATGGTGATGATGACGTAGGATGATGATGATGATGACGTTAAAAGGTGAAGAGAAGGAAGGAGGTGATGATGATAATAAATAGGCAACAATTAAGATAAATGAACGAAGATAAAATGAAGGAGGGTAATGATGATGACTTTGGAAAATGAAGATAAAGATGGAGGTGGTGATGAAGATGAGAGGCAATGATTAAAGATAAATGAACGAAGAGGAAATGAAGGAGGGTGATGATGATGATGACTTTGGAAAATATAAATGAAAGATGAAAATAATGATGCATAGAAAGGGAAAGCAACACAAGAGGCGATGAGGGTGAGTGGGTGGGTGAGTGAGAGTGAGGATGTGTGGGTGAGTGAGAGAGTGGGTGGCTGGCTGGCTGAGTGAGTGTGTGGATGGGTGAGGGATGGGTGAGCCAGTGAGAGGGTGGGTGGGTGAGTGAGTAAGAGAAAGGATGGGTAACTGGGTGAGAAGCAGGATGGGTGGAGGCCGAATGAAAGGGAGGATATGTGGATGAATAAAGAGAGAGGATGGGTGAGAGAGAAGGTGAGAAGGTGCCTAAGTAAGAGGGAGGGTGAATGTGTGGGTAAGGGAGAGGATGAATGAATGAGTGAGTAAGAGAGAGGCTGTGTGTGTGAGTGGTTGGATGAATGAGTGGGTAAGAGAGAGGCTGTGTGTGTGAGTGGTTGGATGAATGAGTGAGTAAGAGAGAGGCTGTGTGTGTGAGTGGTTGTTGGTTTAAGACTCCATTAACAGGTTCAGTCTCAGTGATAGCCTACCTGGGAATGACAAGAGGTGTGTGTTGTGTTGTGTTGTGTCATGATAACAATTTAACATAAATTCACAACTTTTCATCATAACTCTATGGTCTTCATAATAACTGTTCATCTCTATCTTTTTCTTTTTCTTTATATTGATGTTAATAATAATAATAATAATAATAATAATAATAATAATAATAATGATAATAATAATAATTATTATTATTATAAAAATTAAATAAACAGAAAAAGATAATAATTAATAATAATAATAATAATAATAATAATGAAATAGAAATACATAATAACAGCATCATTATTAAAAAATGACAAGACCATCAAACTCCACTCGCTCCTCCTAAGACCAAAATGTTTCTCCAAATGATTGCATT
>JAWQEG010002176.1:625000-626880 GCA_033782935.1 Petrolisthes cinctipes | reverse complement strand
ACACACACACACACACACATACACAGCCTATACAGTCCCGAAGTTGACATAAAAAAACACACACACACAGCACACTCACACGCACACACAGAGAATCGAATCTTTTGATCTCACACACACACACATACACACACACACACACACACACACACAGCATATACAGTCCCGAGGTTGACATAAAAAAACACACACACACACTCACGCACACACAGAGATTGGAATCTTTTGATCTCACACACACACACACACACACACACACACACACACACACACACACACACACACACACACACACACACACGTCAGCACTCGTTGAGTGAGGTCGTGTCTCGGCGCTCTGTAGCAGCCAGGGTCAGTCTGTTGACCTACCACCATCATACTTTCTTCAGGCAGTGATTTTATCAACATGTGTGTTCCAGTGCAGAGACAGATTCCTGTGCAGAGATACCGTCTCTCTGACTTATACCAGCTAAAGTCGAGTGCCCACTCTCCTCCACCCCATACCATTATTCGGATGAAAGAACTGGGTATCTTCCACTACCGCGGGCAGCAGGGGAGGTCGCCGTATTCCCAGGAAAATAACTACCATAATGACGGAGCGCTTACAAGGAAAGAAGAAAACACCAGTGCAAGATAGAAAATGTAATAACTTTGAAGTACCCCGACTATGGCACAACTTACCATCCCTACTGATGTCCAACGTCACATCCTTATGTAACAAGGTGGAAGAGGTTAGTGTTACAGTGAAAACAGTGGATGCAGGCATCGTGGCTATCACGGAGGCGTGGCAAATTGTTCCCGAGATTTGTGCCATTGAAAATTATGTACTGTTTCACCATCTTAGAAAAGAAAGGAGAGGCGGTGGTGTGGTGGTGTACTGCCGTAGTGACCTTCTCCCCTCACACCTTAATGTTAATGTGCCAGAGGGATTAGAAGTTCTGTGGGTACGGGTCACCCCTACATCTCACCCACGTCAACTCGCTTCCCTCATTGTTTGTGTAGTTTATCACCCTCCACGCTCCCCCACCGCTGATATGCTGGTCACCCACATCATAGACACCGCCGACTCCCTCAGATCCAGATTTCCCTGTTCTAAGCTAGTGATTTGTGGTGACTTTAACGAACTGGATGTCAGTCACATTATGCAACACCTCAACCTAGCCCAGTTAGTAGACTTCCCTACGAATGGAAATGCCACCCTAGACCTCATCATGACTGACATAGGTACCCACTACCTCCCCCCCCAACCACTACCTTCCCATGGGCGGAGTACACACCTATCTGTACTGTGGGCCCAAGCACCTACCACCTCACGGCCTCCAGCTGTCACTACTACATATAGACCCACTCCTGACTCTGCGATGCGACGTTTTGGACAATGGGTGACTCATCACCCTTGGACTGAGGTGCTGACAGTGGAAGATGTACAGTTAAAGTGGAACAATTATCAGGATACCATCACCACAGCCTACCA
The DNA here is from genome assembly GCA_033782935.1 of Petrolisthes cinctipes. Lineage (NCBI taxonomy): Eukaryota > Metazoa > Arthropoda > Malacostraca > Decapoda > Porcellanidae > Petrolisthes > Petrolisthes cinctipes. Next base: position 625,406 of record JAWQEG010002176.1, on the reverse strand, counting down.
TCACTTCTTCCCTGTTAAAACAATGAAAATTCACCCTGATGATGTGCCCTGGATCACGCCCAGGATAAAAAGATTGATCGGGCAGCGAAATAAAGCATACTACACTAACGAACCCAGGTATAAAACATTAAGAAATCAGATTATCAGGGAAATAAAAGCAGCCAAGAAGACCTTCTATCCCAGGAAAGTGCACAGCCTTAAAGAAGTCAACATAGGACAATGGTACAGGACAGTAAAAGATATTTGTGGTCTAAACAGCAATCCCTCTTCTTTTCCCTTTGTTTCTCACTTATCAGGTGATGAAGCAGCTGAGACCATTAACACTCACTTTGCCAATATTTGTCAAACCCTCCCCAGTCTTGACCTCACTACCCTGCCTGCCTATCTGCCTTCTCCCTCACCCCCT